>JAADVQ010000109.1:0-31044 GCA_023335835.1 Elongisporangium senticosum | reverse complement strand
GTTGAGTGCTCTGCAGGCGACACTGAAGACCGCGGTGACGGACCAGGAGACGGCGAGTGGATTCCCGGCAAGCTCTGGTATTCGTGAGCGCTGGTCTGCCAAGTCAATCCTTCGTCTGGATTGAATGACTGTTTCGGAACGACATCAGCTGGACGAACGTGATTCACCGATTCGACTGGTTCCGGAGTCTTGATCGCTTTGGGCTGAGCTGAGGCTGCGGCCTCGATCTCTTCATCCAGGAAGGTGTCCAAGAAGGAGCTTGCGCGTTTCACGGCCTGGATGGTCTTGACGGTGCTCTGAAGATCACTGATGCGCCTTTTGATCGGAGATGGCGGTCTCTTGGCAGCAGTCGGCGTCACGGCACACTCATGCGTCTCGATCGAGTCCAGCAGGATCGACGCGCGGCATGAACGACACGTCACTGTCGGTCCGGAGCTTCCTGGCTGCTCGCTCGTGACGAGTCCCGGGTCCATATTCTTGTTTGTCTGGTGCCAAAGATATCGATTGAGAAAGAACCGCTCGAATGAGAAGGAACCGCCGCTTGGGATGGGAACAAAGAAACTGCCGCTGCCGACCATTGGTTCGTGTTTTTGCAAGGATCTCTTCCCGGGCCGCTCATGCTGCAAATAGAAGATGAGCTATGCATTCTTATGAGCTTTCTGTCCTCTCAGCACACGACCAAACCTTTTTTTATTGCCTTGAATTGCATCACACAGATCCAGTTATCAGCTCTGACTGGAACGATTCTGCGGAGTGGAAGGCGCACTGTTGCGCTTGGCTGTACGACGAGGCGTCGCTGGTTCTTGCGGTAGGCGACTGCTTTGGCCACGACGGCCATGGGGACTCGGTGCCGTCTTCGTCACTGCTGTACCCATAAGTAACATTGCTGATGATGACATTGTTGGCTTTGGTGTTCGCGGCTGCCCATTGGGTCTCCGTCGAGCAGAAGCAGCATCCGGGGTCTTGGCTTTTGGTGGTGGTGGCTGGCTTCCACTTCGGCGAACGCTGTGCCGCAAAGGGCGATCTGGGGGTGGCGTGCGGGTACTTCCGCCAGGCGGCCGGTTGAGCACTTTGGCTCGGGTTGCAGAGGTAGCAGCAGCCACCGAGGGCTTGGAAGCATCGATCCGACCGGTTCGACCCCGAATGGACTCCACTCGGCTCTTGGCCATCATCTCGCGTGGCTCCGCAGCTCGTTGCCTGGTTTTTGGCAGAACGGATGGCAATGAAGTTGTCGTCGTCTGCTGGTTGGTCGAAGACAATAACAGGCGTCGTGTCGGTCTCGGGCGAGTACTTGGAAGATCAGTCGTAATTACTTTCGGAATCTTTAGGCCGGTTGGGCGGCAGGGCACAAGTCGCTGACTCGCATCCGCTTCCAGCTCCTCAGGTTGCGTCAAAAACGTTGTGCAGTTGCTTCGATCAGTCTGATTCTTCACGTTGCTTGTAGCTCGTTGACGTGCTGATGCGACTGGCTGATTTATGCTTTGGTGCCTCATCGACGGCTTCCTTGGCGTCGATCCTGCCTTACGAGAACTACTGCTTGCCTTCCTGTCATTTGAAGCCCTGACATGTGCATCTCGCATGTCATCAAGCTGGTTATTGCTCAAGCGTCGCACTTGAGGCTTCCCCAGTTTGAACAGCTTTCGTGCGGACGATGAAGCAGTTGCCACAGCTTCGTAGATACTGGCAGACCGCCCGAGATGATCAAGCAGCGACGAGGTCTTGGGCGCCTTTGATTTCGTCGCAGCGGGGCCAGGACGGGTTTGAAAGCCGTCGTTGTCTAAAGTTTCCATAGTTTCACGCTTGCGTCGCAGCTCTGGTGAGAGCGCTAACAGAGTAGCTGAGTAGCCAGCAATAGGGTTGGACAGACGATCGAAGGTCTCCTTGCGTGCCTTCCGGGGCTCAGCCCGTGAAGTCCCGTACGCAGTTTCGATAAAGGCCAATCGAGCCAATGCAGGATCTACTATATGCGGCTCATGAGAAACCCTGGTGCTATAGTTCTCGCTTGGTTGCTTGTTGTTGCTGCTGTTGGCTGGACGTGCACTGGGCAGATCCACTTCCACACGGGCACTTCCCATCGGAACGGCTGCGATGGAAACTGCATTCGTAGTGGACGGAAAGAAGTTGAGCACATCTGGACGTGGCGTGTTCAGAAGCGTCTTCAGATCCAAGCGTTCCAAGAAACTCAGTGTTTCCTGCTGCGAAGCTGCACCCTTCTTGTTATTTAATGGAGGCATTGGTAGGATCTGAAGTTTGCGTAAATGTGTCTCCGGACCAACATATTCCTTGTCACCATCATCTGCATCATCGTCATCGCCGTCGCTTTCACATGATTCGCTGACAGAGCCAAGCTTACCCGCATTCCAGGATGTATCACTTGGGTTGAATGCATCTGGACGCGCAGTCATGAGCTCTGCGAGGTTGAGTCGAGGGACCGGTGCTGAAAGCGTAGGCTGAGAGTTCTTGGTGTCGTCTGTCGATTCCAGTCTGGGCCCTTTGGACCAGATTGGGTGTTGAGGTTTGATCTTCCTCAGTCCTGGAGCTGGGAATTGATCTTCCTGCGTTTCCCAGTCGTGCTCGTTGGCAAACAGGTCTCGAAAGAGCTCCTCGTCCTCTTCGCGCGTGTTGGGTCGTGGGAATTGCGAAATCGGTTTGGTTGTTGTAGTGGTGGCCGTACGGCTCACTGCAAACGGCGAATACTCGCTAAACGAGTCGACGCCATACGCCGGAGTCGTACGCATTGGTGGGCATGACACCGATCCAACCGCAGTGCCTACCATTACACCACACGATACGGCCAAAAGGTAGCGCGTGTAATGTCACTTCAGCAGCGATGACGACTTAAAGCAGCTTCCGCGCCCTTCAAATGGAGCTCTTGGACTTAAAAGCGTCAAGATTTTCTTCGACAGGACTGGTATTTTTAGTAGAGCAGTCGCCAAGATAAACTTCTCTCTCTCTGCCTCAGAAACGTCCCCACGAGTCGGATTTGGAGCCAGGAACGTCTCTTGGGATCCGCCAACGATTCAAATCTTTTGATTCAAGTCACATATGAGCTGGTAGGTGGCCGGTGGAAGCAAGCAACGCCATGGCTCCACCGCCACCGCCCCGTGCGCCGCCTCCTCGGCCTGGTGCGCCACCACCAAGGCCAAATGCACCACCACCTACCGCAGGAAGTACTCCTCCACCAAGACCGAGCGGAGCTCCGCCACCGCGACTCAGTGCACCACCAGCACAGATTGCTCCACCAAGGCCGGCCGGCCCACCACCGAGACCCAGCGGTCCTCCTCCAGGAGTAGCAGCAGGCAGTACTCTGCCATCTGGGGCGCCACTAGGGCCTCCGCGTGGCCCACCACCGAGACCCAGCGGTCCTCCTCCAGGAGTAGCAGCAGGCAGTACTCTACCATCTGGGGCGCCACCAGGGCCTCCGCGTGGCCCACCCCCAAAAGCTCCAGCAACTGGAGGACCACCAGGTCCTCCACGAGGCCCCCCGCCAGGTGCTCCCCGTGGCTCGGCCTCAAATGTTCCGCCAGGGCCACCTCGGGGTCCACCTCCGGGAGCTTCGCCGGGTCCCCCAGCGGGGTCACCTCAGCCTGCACCAAAGCCACCCCAAGGATCTCCTCCGGGTCCTCCAGGTCAACCAAAAAGTGGTGTCCCGGGTCCACCACGTGGTGCACCTCCAGCACCCCCAACAGAAGAACCGCCGAAGCCGCCAAAGGAGTCACCACCGGTGCGAAACCCTGCTTTGACCAATGCAGATGACGGGCCACAGCTTAGCCCTCAGGCAGCGAATGAAGCGGTGGCCAAGCTGCTGAAACGAGGTCGACTCAATTTCAAACTTCTTGAAGCTCGTCGCTTAAAGAAGAAGGGCGGTACAGAAAAGAAATTCAGCGCTGATCCATACGTCAAAATCAAGATCGGGGCCCATCCGCTCTCAGCCAAGGAAATCAAGACCAAGACGCTCAAGAAATGCACGTCGACCGTCGTTTTTCATGAAGAAGTCGTGTTCTTCGATCTCACAGACCCATGGTCCATGATCACAGACGGAGACGTTCCTCTGGTCCTTGAAGTGTACGACGAGAATCTGCTATCGGACGAACTGCTGGGCCAAGTGCACTTCTCCGCCTTGCGGTTCTTCGATGGTATCGTTCACAAGGAGGTTCTTCCGCTGTCACTTCCAAATGTTAGCGATGGTGCCAATGGAGAACTGGAGCTGGAGATCAAATTGGACGTAGCGTACGTGGGGATGTTGTCGTTCGTGCTGCTTGAGGGGCGAAATCTGAAAAGCATGGAGCTCATCGGTAAGCAAGATCCATATTGCAAACTCAGCATCGGCCAATACAGCAAACGCGGTCGCACAATCCAAAAGGGCGGACGCAATCCATACTTTGGTGAAGAGGAGCTGCTCTTTTGGATCACGGAAGACCTTTGGGTGAACCACTTCCATCTGAGGGTCTTCGATGAGGATATCGGTAGCGATGATCTGATCGGCGAGACGCAGTTCTCGGTCTTGCATTTCATGGAGAAATTCGGGCCACAGGAACACGCGATCATGCTCAAGAACAGCGGCCAAAATGCAGGAGAGATCCTCATGAAGATCGAGTTTTTCCCTGCGGGCATTCTCACAATCCGCTGCATCGCTGGAAAGGAGCTGCGAAGCGTTGACGCCATTGGACGACAAGACCCGTACGTCAAAATCACCGTGGAGGGTCGGGCCACCAAGATTGTCATGAAGACCAAGACCGACACCGACGGAGGACGCGAGCCCGAGTGGGAAAATGAAGAGTTCAGGTTTCAGATCGTCGACCAGTACAACATGCAGGTGGAAATTTGGGACGAAGACTCGGTCGGAGAGGATGATCTCGTTGGCTCCGCGACCATCTCGTTCCTCCCAATCTTCCGCTATGGGTACATTAAGGACTGGCTCAACCTGTGGTTCAAGGGCAAGTTTGGCAACAAGGACCCTGCTGGGCAGCTCCAAGTCGAGATGAGCTTTGAGGCCCCCGCCGGTATTGCGTACCCTCAGCATCAAATTGGAATGGATCGGTTTACTGAGAAAGAACGACGCACGAAAGAGACGGCTTCACTGTCGCCCGCCGAATTTGAAGCCATCAGCAACCAGGCAAACAATAACGCCACCAAGAAAGACAAGTCCAAGAAGATCAATGCAGTCTCAGCGGCAAGCAAAACTAAATCTCAACCCGAAAAGTACGTGCATCCATAGTTTGCATCGACGTCTGATTGTTGCTTTGACATTCAATTTCACTCCTCGTTTGTATATTGTCGTAGCTCTGGGGAGTTTACAGAGGAAGAAATCCTTGGTGCTTTCCGGTTCATCGATCTGGATAAAAACAATTTCATTGGTGCAGCGGAGCTCCGTCATCTTCTCATTTGTATGGGCGAGCTGATCACCGACGAAGAGATCGATGAAATAGTCAAGCTTTGCGATACCGATGGTGATGGACAAGTCAGCTTCGATGAATTCAGACGCATGGTCATTCATCCTGACCCCGGCAGTCCTGAATTCGCGATGGCACGAATGGAAAACGAAGATGAGCCTGTAGATGTAAAGCTGGTCACCAAAGAGCTCACTGTCGAAGAGAAAGCGCGTCTGTTGGCAATCAAGGAAGAGAAAAAGCGTCTGATGAAACGTTTCGTCGAAGACAACAACCCCAACTTGGATTTTCTTGTTCGAATCGCGCAAAAATTTCGCCAAATGCAGAAAGACAGCCTTGACTTCGAGGATTTCTGCATGCTTTTCGAGGTCGAAGCCACTGGTGAATATCGTCGTTTGTTTGCGCTCTACACCCCCGATGCTCAAAGCGACGAAGATGCAGACTTGCGCGAGATTCTGTTGGGTGTTGTGAATTTTATGGATGGCGCAGACCGACAACAGCGCGTGAAATTTTGCTTTGAAATATTTGATGATGACCACAACGGATTTATCACCGAGGAGGAGCTCGTAAATATTCTCAAAGCAAACCATATGACTACCGAAGACCAAGTGAAGAAAAAGGCTCAAACAATCATGAAGCAAGCAGATGACAATGGTGACAATAAAATGAGCCTCGAGGAATTTTACATCATTGCCAAGAAATTCCCGAATCTGCTGTTCCCATCTCATGATACTGGGAATACAGGAGGCGTATAATAAACTCACGATACCGTAGAGAAAAATGCTAAAAAATTCCGCGTGACGTAGCAATTCTTGAGGTGACGTTATACAACATCTTCGTCTAAATTTATCCGTCTCTGTACAGCTTTGATCAACAAATTATCGTTGCGCTGGAATACTGTCATAGTTCGCTTATCATGCGCTCTCCAGAAAGAGAGAGCGCATCTACAAATGCAGTTCAATCAGCTTGCACAAATGCGCCGCAGTCCATTTCTAATGAGGTTGGGCATGGCATCTTCATTCCATGGCCTTCGTTTTTCGTATTCATATATTGTGGTGGTGCAGGTTAAGCATCTGGCAGAACGACTGAGTGCGGCGCAAGCAAAAAACAAACGACTTTACCGTCTGGAAGCTGCTCTTGCGGACTTTTTCATGGAGATAATGGAGCGCGAACCGCCAAATGGCGAACAATATATGCCAGGAGAACAAGAGTCTTCGTTCATGCGTCTGAAACGAAAAGAGCAGCTGCTCAAACGAGCTGAGGGAGACTCCATTTCGCTGTTGAACACTTTGCGCACACATTTGCGAATCCAGTTCTCCACGCAAATAGATCAACAACGCACGACAACACAAAGCATCCGTGCAATTGCAACGCGCCACGAATTGTAGGCTATGCTTCCAGCGAATAACTATGGTGGTCACTTACATCTGGAACATATTGTATCGTGAATGAAACAGAGAAAATCAAGATGCTAAGGAAGAGCGTATCAAGTGGACTGCCACCAACGATGCGTACCAACTCCAAAATTTAACACTTTTGGAGCAAATTACATCATGCGAAACCGAGAAGAGGCGCATTAGTCAGCAATATCAGCGATCGATCGAGCAATCTACTGCTCGGAATCAAGAACTGCTTGCCATAAATGCAAAAAGTCAAGAGGTCATAACGCAGCAGCAACTTGAGGCAAGTATGACTGAATCGTCAAACGATTTCATTGACTCAAATTCACCTTCACACAAATCAATGATGTAGTTAGAAACTATGCGAGCCAATCTGGCACAAAGGGACAAAAAGAAATCCAGCGATGAGAGCAAAAACGGACGACAATTCCCTGCACCTAAACAATCTTCGACCGTGATCACGTCAACTACGATGGATAATGAAACAGCCGGTCCCTATAATGCTAGCTGCATAGATGAACATATTACAAAGCATCCTGCTTATCAAAAACTGCATCGGGCTTTACGAGATTATCAAGCCAAGGAATGCAAACTTGAGGCATTGAATCAAGATTGGAAGCGCAAAAACCAACGGCTCCAGCAGCAAATCATTGGATATCGCCAAAATACACAAACTCAGCGCTGCATCAAGCTTGAGAAAGATCTGAGCCAAAATAAGGTTCTCTTCGAAGAGCTTTCAGTGAAACTAGGAGATTCCGAGGCTGAATTGCTGCGTACAAAAGGAACGCTGAAAGAGCGCGACGCGGCAATTCAAAGCATGAAAGATGAATACAACAAGTTGTTTCTGGCGCTCCAGAAAGCCAAGCCGCTGGGTTCGCACTCTCCAACGAGACTTTTGCAAGCAACTAGCACGATGGGTGTACTAAAGGCGGCAACAAATGGATGTGCATCGTTGAGTAAATCGACGACGAGCAACAACTTGAAACTCATGACGAGTACCAGTGCTGTGGACGATGGAGGCACTTTTGATGGGCCAGGCGAACACGAGGATACCGAGCTTCACGTTCAGGCCAACGACAATCCGTATTTGATTTCGCATTACAAATTCAAGATTGAGCAGCTGGAAAAATCTATCGAGGGCCTGCAGATGCAAATTCGCAAAATGATCGCGTCCGAATACCGACACAAGCAAAAGAACCGCGTGCTCTTGACCGAAAGAGCGCAGCTGCTTGATTACTGCGACAAATTGAGACGCGAACTTGACAATTCGGTACTCGCGGCGGCCAAGACAATCACCAACACTCAGAAGCAACAAACGGCACGCGATATGGAGCGGCGTCTCTCGTGGTCCGCTATAACCAGCCGCATGGACCCTCAGGGTTCTTGCGTTTCGGGTGTAGGCGGCTTGAGTAAGTCTTCTTCGTCCACAACGGTGGGCGAGGTCAAACGTCTACGCCAGCGGAATGAGTTCTTGGAGGAGCGCTTCCGCTGCATCCTCCGAGCTGCCGGAACGTCAAACCCACAAACAGCGAGTGTGCGCCCGGCATCAGCAACTGGGGTCACTCGTCCTCATGTTTTCACACAAGGTGCTCACATCGAAGACGAAGACGATGTCAGCGAAGAAGGAGACCACTTTACTGATGAGTTGAAGCGCCATGCGCCGCGCAAAAGCAGCAACGTGCAGCTGGATACGCCTCTTTTGACATCGGAGGCAGTGTCGGCTGACGCGTCAAAGCCTCGCGTCCACGTGGGTTCAATGCCAGCGTTCACAGAAGCAGGGGTCGTCGCACCCGCACAGCATGAAGCCGCAGACTCTGCGCTGGCGCCCACCATGCTGCAGCAACTGCAACGTGTGGAAAGGAAAGCGCGCGTTCGTATTTAACCGATGATCGTATTCATCCGTTTTAGTGGCCCTATCCCAAAGTTGTTGAAGCGGCGAACAGACGCGAAGGATGGCGGACAACGAGCAGCTAGAGGAGAACCCGGAGAAGCACGAGCGCGTCTCGCACGCACTGGAGCAGATAAACGGCCTCAAATACCGTGTGTTGATAGCAGTATCTAGCTCTGCTGTTGTGCGCCTTGGCTGACCGACGCCGCGCTGCTCGTGACAGGATACTATGCGGCGCCAAAGCAGGCCAAGAAGGTCCTGAGCTTTGACTCGGACGACTCGGACAACGATGAAAAGCATGGAGCCATGGATAGGGACGACGGTGAGCAGGATCAAGCCAGTGGAGACGATGAGGATCAACTGACGCTAGACGACCATATCGAGCGCATTCTGCGCAAAACGCGCACGCTGGCGCTGCTAAGGATCGCCAATAATACGGCCGAGCTGCTGTCTGACGAGGACGAGTACTTCGACGAAGACCAGGACTTTGATGAGGAAGAAGACGATGCATATGACTACCATGACGACGACGATGCTGAGACGCACGACTCGTTTGTGGACGACAATGCCAAGGCAACGCAGCTGGTTGTCCCGATGGACAAGCAGAAGAGCTTTCGACGAGAGCAGAGCATGCGACGAGAGAACAGCATGCGCCAGTTCAGGTCTGGGGACGGCAACGAAGTGGCGGTCGCTGCGCTACGACTAGCAAGGAAACTGAGCTCGTTCTTGAGTCTGCCGCGCATGATCAGTTACAAGGATCTGGAAATGGTACGCTTGCGCTTGAGGAAGATTGAAGTAGTGGTGTGATCGACACTGAAGTAGTTATGCGATGGGTCAGATTACTGAGAAGTTGTTGGACGAGCCGCATGATGCCCCTGAGGATTATGGAGATCTCATTGACTATCATATCGATTCTGCAAGAGATTCCAGTAGTGCAGGTGAATCGACAACAGATGAATTATCTGTGTGGAAGCGTCGCAAGGCGGTAAGTAGAGCACTCATTTCCCATGCACTGTGATTCTTATAAGGACCATTGTGGACAGGGTGAATCAATTGGGAAACTTGAGCTCAATGATGATCCAGCAGATTTAGAAATGGTTCGTACAACGCATTCGTAGATGTATTGGATCTCCTTTGCGTCATTGAAAACAATTCGATGCACCACGTAGCAACAACGACGCATGTTCATGGAAGCCAATCGATTTAACCGTTTCTCTAGTAAGGTAGTATGCATTGTGAACACATGCTCTCGGAAGACAAGTGCTCAGCTGAGTTTTCTGGACAGAATTTCTTTGGGTCCTCTATGAGCATGCGGCGCGTCGGCTCCAACGGAAGCTCATTTTCCAGCGAAGGTATGCAGCACCAGCGATCGCAGATGGGCGAATCGAAGCGTAGCATGCGTGCAATGGGTAGTTCGCACAGCATAGCCAACTCCAGTGTCGCCGAAGAAGAAGATGCGAAGGAAGATGATGTCCAGGGAATGAATCACCGCGCCAGTATTTTTGACGAGGAAGGATATATGGAATGGCGCACAGAAGTACGTCTACTTGACATGTGTGTTGCATTGTACGTTGTCTAACGATGATGTGTAAATGGAAGATCAAAGAAGACTATTTGGCGTGGCTGCATGCGAAGATCGAAGCCAAGAAGCAGCGCCGATTGTCGGCAAAGAATGAACCAAAGAAGAAGCCGCGATGGCTGTTATTATTTGAAGCCAGCAAGCGGCCTGATAAGAAAGTAGGTCCGCGGTCTGAGCAGACAAAAAGCTGAATCCGAACGCGACGCTTGATAGCAATACAAGGAAACCAATTACTCCTGTGCGCTCTCCACTCGCTTCTTGATCTGCTTCGCTTCTTCTTCAATGCGAATCTTCTCCAGCGAGTAGTTGGCCATGGCATTCGGCATCGCGGACGCAAAGCCGTAAAGGAAAATGCCAGCAGCTCCCAGCGCGAGGAAGCGGTTGCGCGTGCGTCGAGCGCGAGCTCTCGGGTCAAGGGACTCAACAACGGAAGCCGACTTGTCACGGATCGTCTGGGCGCCTTCGGCCATTGAGACACGCATCTTTTCTTTTGCTTGGGCTGACATCTCGGACGCCTTCTCACCAGACTGCTGACGCCATGATTGCGCCTTCTCCTTGGCAGTGGACGTCGCATCGGACGCCGCTTCCTGGGCGATATTGCGTGCATACTCCAGCTTTTCCATCGCGGCTTGCTGCAGATACTCAGCGTTCTTGTTGAGGTTCTCCTTGACGTGCGCTTGGTTGGTCTTGAGGTTCTCCGACACGGCTGAGCCGACATCTTGCGCCTTGGACTGAAGCTTTTCCTTTGAGCGCTTCGCCATGTCTTCCGCCGACTCCTTCCAATGCCCGGCTGAGTCTTTCATGTGTTCTGCCGCATCGCGCGCCTTCGCTCGCAGTTTGGCTGCCTCATCATTTATTTGTTCTCCAACCTACCAACACAGAACGATTGAGTCGTGTCGTTTGAATCCATCCGTTGCCCACAGAACGACGCGCTTTGCACTGGTGGATTTGCTTACCTTCATCTTGGTCGCTTGCAAAGTGCGTGCCGTGCGCTGCCACAGATCGTCCAGTTTGCTCATGCTTTTCTCATACGGAGGATACCCGCCCGTTAATTCTAGTCCCGTCCCATGTTCAAGCACGCATATTGAGCTGTGTATAAATAAGGTGGTCCACATCATATAGTCCATTCGCGCACATAACCTGCATGAATTGATACTCGAGATGGAACAATCCAGAAGCTCTAATCAAATGACAAAAAGGGGGTACATGTAGGTACTTTTGCGTTGGAATACTGAAATGGGTCCAAATGAAATGCATGAGCGAATCCACTTCGCATGTGGAAACGATTGTGTGAAGGCGAGGCAGCCAAGCGAAATGATCTCTCGCTGCCTCAGCCAAAGGGTCCTGGAAACTCTTCCTTCTGTCAACAGAATAGCGCCCACGAACCAGGAACTATCTAGTCTATCATCGATCTGCGTGCGTTGAGCCAATTTACTCCTGGGCAATCTTGATCGCATCGTGCATGGCCGAGGGGCTCACGTAGTTCTTCCATTCCTCCTTCTGCGTGTGGGCCGTCAGGTGGTGGTTCAGCACGTCCTCCATCATCTGCTTAGTGAACACCGACGTAGCCGAGCCGTACGCCGAGGCCTGGAAGGCGATCACGAGCTTGGACAGCTCGCGACCAGAGAAGCCGTCGATGCGCGTGGCGATCTCTTCGAATGCTGAGTCGTCGATGTCTTCCACGTAGATCTTCTTGGCCGACGAGTTCTTCGGGTGCGTGATGTACGAGCGGAAGTACTGCTTGAGCATGCGGACACGCTCGGCGTGGCCGGGCAGGGCGAACTCAACCATCTCATCGATACGATCGTTGATAGCCCAATCGAACTGCTCGGGCTGGTTACTGGCGAACACGATCATAAACTTGTCGCTGGCCTCACCCGTGCGGTACAGGAACGCATTGAGCGCGTTACGCATGTCCTCACTCATGACCGTGTTGCTACGCTTCTGCAGGAAGGCATCAGCTTCATCCACGAACAGCAGCAGACCGCGACGGCTGTGCGACGCCCAGTCGAAGAGCTTATGGATCTCGGTCACACCCTCGCGGCCGAGCGGGGCGACATCACCACCGGTCAGGATGGCATACTCCAGGCCGGAGTGGCGGGCCAGAGCCTTGGCGAACAGCGTCTTACCCGTACCGGGAGGGCCGTGCAGCAGCAGGTGACGGAACGGAGCACGGTTCTTCTTGGTGTTGAACGTGGACACGGCCACGCTGCGCAGACGCTCATCTAGCTTGGGTTCAAGGACCACGCCCTCCAGAGCATCGTGGGGCTTTTGCAGACGAAGCAGACGCTTGACCGACGGAATCGGGTTGGCCACGACCTGCGACACCGTGCGGCGCGAGGTCTCACGCACCAGCGACGGCTTGCCAAGGCGAGCTTCAATGTACTTGCCGGCAACACCCGTACCAGTCTTGGCCGTGTAGATACCAAGCGCAAGCGCCGTCAGCGACGCAACCGTGGCGGTGAGCTTCTCCTTGTCGTCCACAAAGGCCATGATACCGGATCCGACCGTGTTACCAGCCAGCTTGATACCTTCCATGACGGTCTCACGGTACTCCTTGGCACGCACACGCGCTTCTTCAAGATGAAGATCGTGGTTGAGACGCTCCTGCTTGATCTTGCCTTCCACTTCGGCCGCCACGCGGGCGAGCTCGGTGCGCTGACGCAGTTCAGCCTCGTAGTCGAGGGTCTTGCGGCGGGAGGCTTCCTGGCGGGACATCATCTCTTCCTGCTTCTTGAGCTCCTGCTCCTTCATGTACTTCTGAGCGGCCAGCTGGTCAGCGTACTGCTTGCGCTTAAGCTGATCCTGGTACTGCGCGCGCTGCTGGTTTTGGCGCGTTTCCTCCTCGAGGGTCTTGCGGCGCTCCTCGCCTTCCTTCTGCACGCGCACGATCTCGTACTGCTTGTAGAGCGCCTCGTTCTCCTTGATCTTGGCCTGCTGCTCCATCTGCTTGGTGCGCTCAGTCTCCTTGGCCAGGTTAAACGCTTCCTTGGCGTGGCGCGAGTTCTCGAGCTCACGCGCAGCCTTGGCAGCACGCTCCAGACCCGAGGGGTCAAAGGAGTAGCCGCCAGGGCCGGCCGCAGCCGCGGGCGCCTGCTTGGGCTGGCTCAGAGTGCCGCCCGAGGGCGGGGCCTCCGGCGCAGGCTCGGGCGCGGACTGGCGCTTGCCGAAGCCGCTGAACATGGCGATCGGATCTCTTGGGCTGGGATGGGGACTGCAACCTGCAGCGCCGTAGAATGAGTGGCAGAGTTGGGCCAAACAAAGCGAGTTTGCGCGTTCGTACTTTAGTGAGTTTGTATATATATCGTACTTTAACGTACGCTCACTGTAGTAGATAGAAGAGCGTATCTGTTTGAAAGGGATATCGAATCCCACGGTGCCTCTAGTCAATTGGAAAGAACACCAAGATCAAATCAAAGATGCTGGTGCGAGTGCGGTCCAAAAACGGCACGTGGCGCGTGGGTGACCTCACGCCGCAGTCCACCGTGGGCGACATCGCGCTCTGGATCGAGAAGGAGCACGGCATCGCAGCAAACACGCAGCGACTGTCGCTGGATCTGCAGGGCCAGCGCCGCGCAGAGCACCACCAGACCCTGCGCGACCTCAAGATCGGCCATGGCGACATGCTGTTTCTGGATTACGAGGGCGAGACCATCAGCACAGGCGGCGTCGTCGGGCGCAAGATCACTGCGGACGGCACGGTCACGCATGTGACCTACCACGACCGCATGGACAAGAACTCGTTCCGCCCAGGGCTCAAGGCGCTACGGGACATGAAGATGCACTGGACACTGGACGAGTTCATGCGCATGGACGCACAGTTCGAGTTCAAGCTGAGCGCACAGAAGGATGCGCATGTGGCCAAAGTGGTGCTGGACGGCGCCTGCTGCAACGACTTCCAGTCCTATCTGCGGCAGTTTGCCTTCCAGCAGTCGCGCTGCGGCTGGCTGTACGGCACAGTGAACGAGGAGACCAAGGAAGTGACCGTGGACTTTATCTACGAGCCGCCGCAGCAGGGCAACCCGTACGGCTTTGAGGTCTTTGACGACCCGCAAGCTGACACGGTGGACGCTGTGGCCGCCGCATTGGGCTGCGAGAAGGTCGGCTGGGTGTTCTCGCACCCGCCGCGAGAGGAAGAGAGCTTCCACTTCTCGGCCCGTGAGATCCTGCTGGCGGCCCAGTTGCAAGCTGATGCCGGCGGCAAGGGATCATTGTTCCTGACGCTCAAGTGCACGCTGGACAAGGAAGGCCAGGCCTCGTTCGAGGCCTTCCAAGTGAGCGACCAGTGCGTGGACATGTTCGCGGCCGGCGCCTTGCTTGAGGACGAGAGCGACCCCAAGACCTGCGCGATCCATGACACATTCACTGCGATCGTCGAGGCCAAGGCTGCGAAGACGGTCGACAACAACTTCTTCCTGTGCGTCGTGCCTGTGACCACACACGACTCGGGGCTCAAGAGCTCGTTCCCAAAGCTGAACCGCGAGGGCCAGATGCGCTCGCGCCAGGCGCTGAAGGAGCAGCTCCAGCGCTTCAAAAGCGAGCCGTACGTGCAGCGGATCAGCGACTTCCAGCTGCTGGTCTTCCTCACGGACTTCCTGGACGCGCAGACGGACATCCCGGCGATCTGCCAGAGCATCCGGAACCCCGAGATCCCACTCGACTCGGGTTATCCGATCCTCATCGACTCGGTCGCTGGAAACCACTAGTCGGATCGGACTGACTCTGCCGTACCGTACAGCTGCATGCATGCAGCTCAGAAGAAGCGCACCCATCGGCAGAGACGGCTGGCATGCAGGCAGTCAGCCCATCATTCTCCACTTTGAAGGTTCCGAAAAAATAAATAAGCGCAGAAGGAAAACATAAATTGCAAATCGGTCACTCATACTGAACGCAAGTGTAAACGAACGGGAAGCGTTTCTCGTCGTTGCGGATTGGTGGAAAAACACGCATCAGCGCAATCTGATTGGCAGACCAGGCTTCTAAATCCTCTCCACCATCAAAATTACGGGAGGAGTACCACCGGTAGTGGTACAGGCGGCTGGGATTTCTCAGATGTGGCTCCTCGTCGTCGTTCAGTCGAGCTGACCATTTTGCGATTGGCAGGCAGAGACCGAGTGACTGATCGAACTCTGATGGCCATGGGCAAGGCCAACAGCGAGCTGGAGCTCGTCAAGGACATCGTGTACATCAACAACAACCCGGAGCCCGAGAGCTTCCGCCTCGTGCGCCGCAACCAGTCGCTCAATGACGAAGGGAACGCCATCCTCGTGGTCGGCGTCTGCGGCGGCTCCGGCTCGGGCAAGACCACGCTCTCGCGGTCCATCATCGACGAGTTCGGCGCCGAGCGCGTGTCGTACCTGTCGCACGACTACTACTACAAGGACCTGGGCCATCTCACCATGGAGCAGCGCGCCGAGCACAACTTTGACCACCCCGATTCGCTCGAGACCGATCTGCTGGTCAAGCACCTGCGCGAGCTGCGCTGCGGCCGCGCCATCGAGCGGCCCGTGTACGACTTCAACACGCACTCGCGCACGAAGGAGACGGTGGCCATGGAGCCCAACAGCGTGATCCTGGTTGAGGGCATCCTGATCTTCGCCGACCCGGAGCTGGCGTCGCTCATGGACATCAAGATCTTCGTCGAGACAGCGGCTGACATCCGACTGGTGCGCCGCCTGCGACGAGATATCGAGGAGCGCGGCCGCACGGCCGAGTCGGTGATGAAGCAGTACATGAAGACTGTACGCCCGATGCATATGATGTTCGTGGAGCAGTCCAAGCGCGTGGCGGACATCATCATACCGCACGGCGTGAACTCGGTGGCGCTCGACATGATCATCTCGCGGCTGCACCACTTCACGAGCAACCAGAGCAGCAGCGAGGGCAGCGAACGCTCGGACTCGCTCGATGAACACTAATTAGCGAAAGATGCGTTTGTCTTTGATGCGTTATTCCATGTCGTTCGTACACTCCAAGAGACAAACGGAGCTGGAGAGGAAGCGCCAATTGCTACATGGGGAGAATGCGAAGACGCTACGCGTTCTGCCGGTATCCTTGGTCGTCCATGCCTTCCTCTTCCTGGATCCAGGCACCAGCACACGGTCGATCCCACATTGGGTTGGCACAGCGACAGCCAGTGGTGATCCCGCAGTCACAGTTGTAGACGCTCCACAAGGGCGACGCGGTCTGCGATGACGGCATCGTCATGGCCGAATGCCGCGTGAGGATCAACGACACGGATGCAGATGCAGTAGATTTGTGGCAATGCTGCATGGTAGTATCCTTCTCTGCGCCTTCGACTGCCTTCAAGCCCAACACCGTGACCACGAGCGCGCAGCACACGAGCAAGACCAATCGCATTTTAAAAAGCTCACTTTACTTCGTTAACGCTCGCTCTCTCTCTCCCTTCTCACCTGAGAAGCGTGGCTGACTCCTCGTCCCACGCCATTCTTTGGCTGGAATGTACTTAGAGACGGGCAATGACGGCTTCGAGCTCATCGACCGTGCACACGTGGAATCCCTTCTCGCGTGTCACGATCGCCAGCTCGACGTTGGTGTTGGTCAGCTTCTCCTCCATGTGCTGCTTCAGCGAGGTGATCGCGAGCGTCTCCGCCTCCTGGAGCGTCAGTTCCTACGGATAACGAACGGTACGAGTCAGCCACTCACACACTCGGCATCTTCATTACCAGCGGCACCAAAGAACTCACGTCGGTGTAGCTCTCTTTCAGGTTATTCAAGGCGCCTTCCGAGCCCGAGCCGATGGCCTGGGCCTTGACTGGGAAGTACGTGCCGGACGGGTCTGAGATGTAAAGCTGCGCGCCCGTGTCATCAACTCCAGCCACCAGCAGTGCGACGCCGAACGGTCGGCTCTACATGGCAAAGACAGACGCTCGTCAGTGCTGCCTGCTCCCCCCATGGATCGCAATGACAGATGGCTTACCATCTTCTGCTTGTGGTTGTTCTCATCGGATCCTTCGCCAAAGCTCAGGGCCAGATCGCACACGGCCTGCGTCAACGCCTGCACGCGAATCTTCTCATTGTACGAGAACCAGTGGTTCGTGGCCTCCACACGCGCGTGGTCGATCAGCGTCTGAGCGTCGGCTGTGATGCCGCTCATGGCCGCACCTATGTGGCGGTCGATCTCCATGATCTTCTCGATGCTGCCGGGCTCCAGCAGCGGCGACGTCAGGCGCTTTTCGACCGCCAACACCACGCCTTCCTTCGTGCGGATACCGATAGCGGTCGTGCCCATCTACGCACGCACAATGCCACAGCGTTAGACGGCTGGATTCCCCTTGCTTGAGCTGTAAGATCGTACCTTGATGGCCTCGATGGCGTATTCCACCTGGAACAAACGGCCCTCGGGCGAGAAGGTGTTGACACCTCGATCGTATTCAGTTCTACAGCATACAGAGCGTCAGTTGCTGCTGCAAGCTCTCCCCCCCAGCGAGGCCTCCGCGGCCGAAGCCCCCTCGACATACTTGGTCTGGAACATGCTGGCTTTGAGTACTTCCCCCCTGTCTTCGTAGTTCTTGCGCTCGGATATCTTCCGTTTAAGTACTGTGGCTGACAGTGGTTGACCAAGATTTATTCTGTCAAGCACAGTATTTACTTTACTGGTACATACACGGGGTACACACCATTTCAGGTGGTACAGTGTGCCAGGTCAATCAACTTCAATCTTGACCAATTATTGTGTCGGGTACGGTGCAATAATGATTCATGGGTCGGACCCTGTGGTGGCCCAAGGGTAACCACGGGATACAATGCAACTCGGGAGAATAGGCACCGAGATAACGTAGGCCCACGGGTACTTCTGATTATACTGCTTCGCCTCCTCACGAGAGGGATTGGGCACTTCGATATATCAAAGCTCTTTTGCTCCAGTTGCAGAGATAATCGGATCGACATGTCGTTTCTGGGATCCTCTGCAGAAGCAGAAGTGAAAGAGTTTACACACACGGTTGGAGGGCACAAGATCAAGCATCGTATCGCTGCATTTCGCAAGCGCGGTTGGCAGGCATGGCTGACGTTCCTTTTGGATCTTCAGGATCTCAAGACCACGTTGAATTATGATGATGGTGATGATTCTATGAAGCTGTTTGCTATTGATGTGCAACAATTGTTGATGGGCGTGGATTTGCAAACATTCAATGGCAAATTACGTGAACGAGTTCAAACTCATGCAACGCAAGCAGAAGCCGTGAATGCTTGATTACTCACGCTGCGTCACCGCCCTGCTGGAACACGCGACATGATCTTGGAAGAATTAGGAAAGCTGAAGAAAAGCGCAAGAATGACAGTGGCTGAATACACTGACCGATTTGAAATGATCACGAGAAAGCTCAATCTTTTGTCAGGGCATGAAGGTGGACAATTGACTGAACATGAAGACGCACATTCTACTCTAATGGTATGCCGGTTGAATGGCGCAAGCGCGTTCGATCGAAGAAAACGCAACCAAAGAGTGTTGAAGAATTGTTTGTACTTTACCAGCGTTTTGAAGCAGCAGATGCTTTGGATGTGGAGTCCTGTGGTGCATCTCAGACACCTGGACAGAAGAACACCAGCAAGAGCCAAACACCAACTGGGGAGTGGCGAGTTCCCTGGTTGTTGCCTCGATGAATTCGTTGGAGAGCAGAACACAGAGTCAGAAATGCATTGGCCGTGAGAAGCCGATACTAGGTGTGCGGCTCAACTTTTCTACCAAGATTTTGGTGAAGAGTCTTACGAGGAGAGCAGCATTCCAGATAGAAGAGTGGTGAAAAAGAGAGAAGTAGCAGCAGTGGAAACTGTTGTAACTGGATTGCAAACTGTTGTAAAGCTATGTCATCCATTGAATGGAAAGACATATAGTGCATTGTTGGATACTGGCTGTAGCGCATCCATTGTGGCAACAGAATTGGTATCATGGTATAATCCTCCGAAAAATGAATCAGCGGTATATAAAACTGCAAGTGGAGATACTGTACATATAAGTAGCTCGATTTAGTTTGAGTTTACTTTGACGGATTTCACAGATTCACGAAAATGTGCACATTCATTTCGCATTGCAGGAAAGCTTTTGTATCCAATGATTCTTGGAGTGGATTTTTTGCAACAGCAGAAACTCATCATTGATTATACTAATGGAGTCATTTCTTGAGATGGTTTGGAAGCGAAAATGCGTAGTTCTGAATTCAAGAAGACTAAACCAATGGCTGTAATGGTTGAAACAGTCAAATTCTGGATGTTCATGAGGATGGGGTTGATTTGGAAATTTTCATACCAAATGAGCATATCAGTGAAGAAGAGAAACAAGAACTCAAAGAAGTTATGAACGAGTTTGCAACGGCAATGGAAGGAAAGGTTGGTAAACTAAAAATGCCACCTTATGTGCTGCCAGTGCGGAAAGATACACCGCCCCATGCTCAACACTATTTCCCACCAAGGTGTTACCATGAGGCAAACAGGAAAGAAATTGATCGGCTTGTTGAACTTGGAGTCATTGAACCGGACATAGACTCTCCTTGGGCAGCACCTGCATTTGTACTTCCGAAGAAAGATGGTCAGTACGGCTATTGACTGACTTTCGATGGCTTAATCAGTATTTAGATCGTCATTATTACCCACTACCGAAAATCCTTGATTTGATTCGTGAATAATCTACACCAGGGTACATCACAACATTCGATCTTATCATGGGCTACTTTTGCAAAAAGATTTCAGTGGAAAGTCGAGTATATACAGCATTCGTGTTGCCGTGGGGCAAATATCGATACTGTAGATTGCCCATGGGGATCTCTACTGCTCCGGATGAGTTTCAGGCAGTAATGAATCCAGTGCTTGGAGGACTATCTTTTGTTCGAGTTTATCTGGACGACGTGCTGATAGTTTCAACGACATTCAAAGAGTACATGATGCATCTACGGATGGTGCTCGCACGTGTTCAAAACGCAGGCGTGATTATACATCCGAAGAAAAGCAAGTTCTGTGTGCGTGCAATTGACTACTTGGGATATCATATCTCTACGGACGGAATCCAGCCTATGGGTATCAAGTGCAAGCGATTGTAAGCATGCAGTGACTGCGGAGCAAGAAAGATGTGCGCAAGTTTCTCGGTTTAGTAAATTACTATCGAGACATGTGGCCTAAAACAGTGGACATTTTGGCACCGTTGGCAGCTCTTACGTCGCCTAAGTGTGCATTTCGATGGAAGGAGCGAGAAGACTCAAACATGACAAGGCCCGTTCAAGATTGTTTCAGTGTTTGCCAATGGTACGATTACGATCGACCGCGGCACTTACTTGGAAACAATTCGTATTCGTCGGGTGAAGGGGACAATGTGATGGCCCACGGGAAACAATGTAACTTTGGGAGAATAGGCACAGGTTACACTTAACTGTAAGATCCGAGAGAACGTAAGCCCACGGGCTCTTCTAATTGTACTTTTTCGCCCCCTGACGAGAGGGCTTGGACACTAATCCCCTCGACATACTTGGTCTGGAACATGCTGACTTTGAGTACTTCCCCCCTGTCTCGTAGTTCTTGCGCTCGGATATCTTCCGGTTAAGTACTGTGGCTGACAGTGAGTGGTTGATCAAGATTTATTCTATCAAGCACAGTATTGTACATACACGGGGTACACACCGTTTCAGGTGGTACAGTGTGCCAGGTCAATCAACTTCAATCTTGACCAATTATTGTGTCGGGTACGGTGCAATAATGATTCATGGGTTGTACCCTTCGGCAAGTTTGAGGAGTGGGTACACATTATAACGTGCGCACATAGGGCAATCGAGAAACAAGTGGCGCTTTGATCAGTCACCTGGTCATTGCTTCATCGCACTTGGTTTAAAATCGATCGCCAAGAGGATCTGTGACACTTCTGGACGCGCCACCATAACCGTTTTCGTAGTTGCTTGAGGCGGTCGAGTGCGCGTGTGCGCGTCACGCCACCATAACATACTGTCTGCGCATGTAACCGCCCACCGCGCATTCCATGCCAATACGCTTTTAAGGTCGCGCTGTTGCAGCAGTCGCCTGGTGGTGGGCGGTTTCCCTCGCGCCATCGATCCATGCGCATGCCTTGCGCCACACCAAACGGATTGAACGTATGTACTATTAATAGTTGATTTTATCAAAGCAACAGCCGCATATCATATCGTTCCTGTCTCTTGTATCTATGTGCTGCAGTATCCAACAGGCTGCCGTTTCGTTTTTATTTTCTGATGCCTTTGGCGCACCCAAAACGAATTGAGCCAACGGCTCGCACGCGTGGCGAATGCGTCTCTTTGTTTAAACGGGCTACACAAGCACAGTGAAACGGATCGCCAATAGTACTCAAATCCATGAACTAACTGCCGCATCTGATATCGGCCACTTGTGCTGCCTCCTCGCCAATGACCTGTGGAGACAAGACCAGGATGGATGGGGACTCTCCTTCAGCTGACTGCAAAGCCTCTGACAGATGGCGATTGTTCATGAGAAAAACATGTGTCTCCCAGTATTCCCAATATTCTCATTATCCACTACACGCCATCGCTTTCGACAGGTGTTCCCACTTGTTTACCTTATCAGCGCAGCTGCCGGCAGAAGCGGATAGTTCCGTGAACGGCCGACTGACCGACTGACCCAACGGCTCTCGGTTATGTTGTGCGAGGCGGGAAAAGGGCTGCTGTGCTGAGTGTGCGTCTGGCTCCAAAGTTTCCTTTTGTTCTCTTCTTAGAGTGGTGCACGCCAAATTCGGATCTGAATCCGCTTCCCTGACTCGCGCAGCCAACATTGCAGCATTTTTTCTATACAACTGGCCAGTGCGCGTAGCCAAAAGGGCAACCGCCCACTCCCCATCCGCCATTCGTCCAAATCCGCCTCATTACCCAACGAGGCGGACAGCAAGCAGGCATGACGCTCACCATGCACCACCAGCCGCATCATGCGGAGGAAGTGCTGCCACCCAGCGCCACGGGCGCGCTGCAGCCATCGTACGCCAAGTGGTTCCACGACGCGCTGGACCAGGAGGACGCAGCGCGCATGATCCAGGTCTTCGTGAAGGACAAGATGCACATGTCTACCAACAGTAGTCTGCTCGAGACCGTCTCCACCGGCAGCGTCGACGACGAGGCCGCCAAGAAGCTGGACGACGATGACGACGACACACAGTGGTTCACGGTGTTCCTGTGGCACGGCTCCCATCTCGGGTTGCAGTTCACGCCCTCCAGTATCACGGGCTTCCCGTGTGTGGACCACGCGGACGGAAACACGTCGCTGCCGGGCATGTGGAACGTGCGCCCCGGCGACTTCCTGCTCTCGATCAACGACTGCAGCACGAACCAGGATTCCATGGCGTTCCAGGCCGTGATAGACATCCTGGAAGACGGCGTGCGGCCCGCGATCCTCCGCTTCCGACGCCCGCGGATCCACGAGATGCAGAGCCGGTCGGCTGTGCGCCGCCATTCGCTGACCATCGGCACGGCACACTTCTCCATGTCGCGCATGAGCCAGCAGAAGCGCCGTGAGATGCTCGAGAAGACGCTCAGCTACGTCGTCTGGCGAGAGGAAGACGGGCCGCTCGGTCTGGTGCTCGTTCCCGACGAGGCCAAGCCACATCCGGTCGTGTCCAGAGTTCAGAGCGAAGGCGTCATCTCCGGGAACAACGGCCCAGTCAACTCGGTCGCCGAGGGCGACTTTTTGCTGAGCATCAATCACGTCGACGTGAGCCACTTGGGCTTCAACAAGACCATGCAGATGCTGCAGTTCGCGCCCAAGCCGCTCGTGCTGACCTTCCGCCATGCGGTGCAGCCAGCCGCCGAAAGGCTCACGGATCTGTGAGCGCTCTATGTATTCCCCGTTATTTATGCAGCAAGTTCACCACACGACGCACTCGCGTGCACATGCGATTCGGTGGGCATGCAGAGAGACCAGCCATCCTCAATAATACTATCACAGCTCCATCTTCCTTGCGAATCCCAATTTTTATCCAGTAGCCAGCGTCCATCCCTCTGCTGAGCCCAGGACGAAGCCAAAGACGGAGGTTCAAGCACGGAGCTTGACTCACGCTTAAACTCGGAGGGTGGCGTAATACTGCGTCTGCTGACGGCTATTAGGGATCGCTCGCGGCTCTTCAAGGATCGCGAATCCATACACTGCATTAAGTTTTAAGTCCAGCAGCAAGCGCTTCTTCCTATTGCGGTGATGCGCGTCAGTGGACTCCCCCTTGGGAATCAGAGTCGAATCAGACCCTATTACTGTAGCATAATCAGGAATCTTGGCGCATACAGATTGCGCTCCTTACAACCATGCCTCGGCAGTGTGCGTGGTTGGTAAGAATAGGATCAGTGAGCCCAAGAATTGATTGATGGGTGACGCTCCAGACGTTATGGAACGCGTACAACTTCGAAGTCGTTCGCCATCTTCATTTCTCGATTTGAGGCCTGCCAATCCATGGTGCAACGTTCCCGCGCCCATCTCCTTCCGCCACGAGAGTAGAAGACTCAGAAACGAGCATCTCCCCTGTATGTTCCTTCATGCAGCACAGCAGTATGCGTTGGTTGGTTCATAACTTCAAATTTTACTTTACCCGCGCAACTTTCTTTCTCTAAATAGACTTCTATCCTACTGCTGGTGCTGCTGGCTGAAGCGGATGAGCACGACCGTCATGTTATCGGTCGAGCCGAGCGCCTTGGCCTCTTCCAGCAGGCGCTTGCACACCAAAAGCGACTTCTCGCCTCGTGCGAGATGCTGCCGGACAAACTGCGTCACCTCTTCGTCGCTGAACACGTCCGAGACGCCATCGCTCTCGAGCACGAGGAACGCGTCGTCTTTGCAGCCCACGTCCACACTCTCCACATGCGGAGCGCTGGAGATGTACGGCTTCTCATCGGCCTGGCCCAGCGCTCGCGTGACCGCGACCACGCCGCCCACGCGCTTGTTAAATATGATTCCGTTGAGCGCCTTGATGCGCTTGACTTCGTCTTCGTTGGTCGCCTTGTGGTCAACCGACAGGCGCGAGGTCTTGCCATCGCCGAAGAAAATGGCGCGCGAGTCGCCCACGTTGGCCACATGGAACGTCGTGCGGCTGCGGCTCTTGCGGATGAGACAGGTCACGGCCGTGGAGCCGCAGGTCGAGGACTCGTCGTACTCCCCCAGCTCCTGGTCTATCCGCGTGAACGCGGTTGAGTAGCAGTCTTCGATATCCTGCTCACTCAGCACATCGTTCTCGACTTCCGACTCGACGGTCGAGTCGGTGGATGTGGGCGAGCCCGAGAGCCGCCGCTCGATCTCTAATGCTCGTTTGTCGTGGAACTTGTCGGCCATGGCCCTGGCCAACTCGTTGTGGAAGTTGTCGGCTGCGTACTTGGCGCAAAAGTCACCGCCGTGGCCGTCGTACACGCCGAAGAAGCAGCTTCGGGCCGGATCGTTGGGGAACGCGTGAAAGTTCGGGATCGCCACACACTCGTCCTCCATGTGCTTCCGGAAGCGACTGTTCTGGGTCGAGAGCGCCGCGTACTCGTGCACGATCGTCGCGGGCAGATACCGATCCCAATGCACGGCCGAGACGGCGCGCGGTGCGCACACAGTGCATGCTGCGACACCCTTGCTGTGATTATGCTGTTGCTTTGTCGTGGGGAGCTCCTCAAGCGGCTCGAGATGCGAGGTGCCGCGCTCCGTGGAGCAGCAGGATGAGGAGACGGCCGTGGTGGCCAACCGGTCGCGCGGCTTCTTGTGCCTCAACTCCTGTGACCGCAACTGCATGCGCC
The DNA here is from genome assembly GCA_023335835.1 of Elongisporangium senticosum. Classification (NCBI taxonomy): domain Eukaryota; phylum Oomycota; class Peronosporomycetes; order Pythiales; family Pythiaceae; genus Elongisporangium; species Elongisporangium senticosum. Next base: position 6,049 of record JAADVQ010000109.1, on the reverse strand, counting down.
GCACGCGCTCGTGCGAACAGACCGTGCCCATGGAGCCTCCGATTGCCTACTGAAGCAATTAGACGGGCATTGGGCAGGTGGGCTGTTGCCATAAACAAGCCCTAATCAAGCGCGGCTAGGGCTTCTCCTGTTTCTAGTTGATTTATTTTACTGGTCGACGATCCGCTCAACAGGATTCCAGTAAACATTAGCAGAACACGGTGTGGAATTGTAGATATTTCTAAAACAAGGCGCTGAGGTCGCTGGGATGACTTGGGCATGGAGGCGTTGGAGGCGATGGCTCCGCCACTCAGCAAAGCCCACGTCGACGGACGTGGCACGCTCTCGCATTGCACGGCTCATACACCGAGCGCAGCAATATCGCAGCTCTGCTTGGAGAGCAGAACGACGGTTTGACAAACGGGCTGGACGCAATCTCCAGTGTCATCGTTGATTGTTGCATGTCCTTTGTCGCTGGACGTCTCATATTCAGACCGGACGTAGAGAATGAAGAAGCGAGGTCCTTTGAAATGCGTTCCGACGGGCAAAAGAGCGATCTGGCAGCATAGACTCAAGGTATACTATTCAGCAGCAGCGTCTATGCTGCATGGAGTTTGCTTGACCTTGGGTGTCAAGTGATGACAGCTGAACAAGCGCAAATTCGACTCACTCGTCGCCGTCCGTTTCTCTCACGCGCCCATGGTGGAGGCAGGAATCAAGTAGGAGTGAATGTGTGGGACACGACAGTCTGTTGCAAGATGAGATTCCTTTTGCCTCTTACATTCAACTCTGAAGCAAGCAGAGTTGCGCTCCAAGCAAAATCCCATGGCTGCCGTACCACAGCCACCATACATCATGCGTGCGGGACGTGTCGCGTACGTACGGTGAACTCTGCAACTGGAGAGTTTGCGCTGCAGCACATACCTTCCCTTCTTCTTTCTCATATCATGCGACTGGCCCTGCCATGTGAATCTGAAGTATCAGCCCGTCACATCGTGGCACGACTTAAAGACGGACCGTACAGTTCAGCCACGACGACCCATGTTTCCCTGCCCAGCATAGAGTTCTCCATATGCAAACTGTCATTGAAAATGATTTCCACTTGAGAGTGGCACCTTGGAAAATCGCAAATGATCGCGAGTATACTGAAACCAAGTGTGCATGACGCCCCTTTTGTTGCTTGGGGCCCAAACGGCGTGCGGCTTTTCTTTGTGCATTTTGAATCAAGTGACCCCAAGCGTGACGGAGTCGCAGCCTTTGGCTGGCATCTCATGAATATACCCTGTTTTGAGAAAACACATCGAGCGTAAACTTTGACTCGTTTGCTCTCATCTGTCAGCTGATATCCTACTAAGTACGCACAACGGGATACAGTCGCACGGTTGAAGGTGGGAATCGGTCACTCAAGGGCCGGCTTTCTTGCGCGTGTTGATGCGGTCGTGCCGCTTCTCAGATGCCAACTTCATGGTGCGCGTCATGGCCTCGCGCTCTGCCTGCTTCATCTCTTGCAAGCCCATAGCGGATGCGCCGCCATAGCGCTGGATCTGCAGCTCCTCTTCCAAGGCTGTGGACCGCTGATCCATGTAATGGGCCAGCTTCTGCTGGTAATGCTGTCTCTCCGGAGGACTGTAGTTCCCGAATATCAGTCTCCCGGGCCCTCGCTTCTTCATCATAGCCTGGTTTCCGTCCTTTGAGATTGACGGTTCTGATTTCTTCTGCTTGAGCTGCTGACGCTTCTTCTTGGTTGACTTGTTGGTCGGTGAGATCTTGCTGCTCAAGGGCGACAAGAACAGATCGTACAAATCCTTCTGGCCGACCTCACTTGGCTCCAGCACCGTGTCCGTAGCCATACTAGGACGTTCAGCTGTTGCCTTCTGCTCGCTTTGATCCTTCTTCTGAACGATTCGCTGGAGCTCGGGGATGGAAGAGTCGCCCTTGTTGATCGTCAACATCATTTCGCGAGGCTTCGCACGCGATTGATTTACGCGTCCGACTAGCAGCAACTGCAGCTGCGGCACTCGCGCGGCGGAGGCTGACAGATCACAAGAAATCTGCACTTCGACTTCATCCAGGATCTGGAAAGTGCATTTTCCATTGGCATTTGGCACCGACACATGTAGACGCTCGACCGTTGAATCATACTCAGCACAAGCCTGGGGGATAGAGCGAATGCACTCTGCCTGCGCAAACGCGCCTGTCGGTGGATCAGTGTCTACAATGCGCACACCACAGAGCAACGGGTTCATCTGCACGATGCCTTCCTTGGTCGCAATATACACGGGCGCCCGGAGATCATACTTGGGCACGTAGACGATGAATCCGTTCGCCTTGAGCGACGTGATAATCGCTGGCACTGTCATCGTGTGACTGCTAAAGTAAAGCGCCAGGAACAGTTCATCGCAGTCACGAGCAGCATTCTTGGCGTTCCGGTTCTTCGTGTTCAAATGCTTTGACAGCGGCACCAGCTCTTGGGGAGGGAATATCAACTGATTGTCGACAACAGGGGTTTCCATTGCTGGCTCAAAGTGGAGTTTGCAGTCAACACAAGAGATTAAATCGTCCAATAGATAATCTTCATCGTCCAGCACTGAAGTGACCAGAGAAGGCGGAAGTGCTTGAACCTGCTGACCTTGTTTGAGGCCAATGCCAAAATTCTTTGCTTGTTGAACATAAGTCAAAGCTGCAAGCAGCTGCCGATGCACAATTACGTCGGCATAGCGACGGATGGGAGATGTAAAATGCGTGTAGAATTGCACACCAAGACCGTAGTGGGCGAAGGCAGTGACGTCTCCGTTGAAATCTGAGGCAGCCTCGGCATCGCTGGCACAAATGTATTCAGCCTCGGACATGACGCGTACAGCCAATGACTTTAGTAGTGACATAGTCTTGTTGTCCACGTTTCCAGACGCATCTGCCCGCATGAGGGACTGCTGCAACGTGTAATTGTTCGTGGCATCAATGACGATGTCGCGCGCTTGGGCGATCTTGATCAACTGGCGGAAGCGATCACCTGACGGAGGCGCGTGGCGACGCAGAAGCGCATTCGATGGAAACGTGTCGAAGATCCGCTTGGCCACGTACGAATTTGCGAGAATCATGAGCTCGGCAATCGTGTGGTGGATCTCCAGACTCTCTTTCACGATAATCTCCACATCCTTTCCCAGTTCCGTCACGTTGAGCGAAAAGCGCAACTCTTCGTGCTTGGTAAGATCAAGACCGCCGTGCTTACTGCGTACACGCTCCAAATTGCGGCCAATATCAGTCAGCAGACGCAAGTCCTTGCGTAATTCATCTTGCAATATCAAGGGAATGTCGCCGCCAGCAACACCTCGTCGCCATTCTCTCTTGGAAGCTGAAGAAAGTCGTTTTGGCTTACCACCATCAGCACTAACCCCCTGAAGCATGCGATGCGCTTGTTCATACGTCATGGAAGAGTGTGAGCGGATGATAGTGCGTCCAAACCAAGTCGCTCCTTCAACGACTTCCAGCGATTCGCTATCCAACTCCCAAATGACACTGACTGCCAATCGATCCACGTTTTCATGAAGCGAGCAAAGATCGGCACTCAACACCGAAGGCAGCATATCGAGTCGCTGACCGACCAAGTACACAGTCGTAGCGCGACTGCGAGCTTCGTAATCCAGTGGTGACTCGTGCGCAACAAAGTAAGACACGTCAGCGATGTGCACACCAAGTTCGATGTTTCCGTTTGGAAGCATGCGGACAGACATGGCATCATCGATATCCTGGCAGCCTGGAGGATCGACACTAAACACTCGATGCGTAATGCGTAAATCACGACGGCAGTTCACTTCCTCCACTGGAATGGGCCAATCCAGCAGATCACAGAACGCTGGTCTCTTGGACGTCGAGCATTCAGCGATACAGTTGGCCTCAATATCGCATTCCGGAAGGCATGCGAGCGCTGATTCACTAAATGGAGCTTCTTCAATTTCATTTCGCACTAGTAGAGCGCTCAGTTCGGTCGAAAGGCTGCCTGTGCTGCCTAAAACACCGACGTAATGGCCTTGTGGATAAACGGAATCGATCGGCCAGTGGTCGATCACAACTTTCAAGCGCTTATCCACGAGCGTGTCCATACGCTGCGAGCGGATGCGCACTTTTGGGATGCGTACATCCATAGGAATGGCCAGCGCATAGTCATCATTTACGCCCACTGTGCTCGAAAGCACGGTGGCCACATGGAATCGACTGGATCGTGCGAGAATACCCACCACGTAGCCTGTCGGAATGGGCTTTTCGGCAGCCGCAGCGACGCTGTTGTGTGACGTATCTTTTCCCCCACGGCGCTCATCATCGATCACATCGTCGCTGGAAGCAAAGTGGACAAGCAAGCGATCACCAACAGGGCAGCGCCATTCCTCTTCAGGAAGCAATTGCACCACGACCTGATCACCATGGATACCACGGTTAAGGTCTTCTCGGCCGTAGACAAATACCTTGTCCACCGAAGATGCGCAGCTGCGGTCGACAATCACAAACGCTTCTAGTGCGCAGTGCGGGTTGGCCTCGAATTTGCCCGACAGCAAATGCCCTCGAGCCACCAGAGCTTCCAATTGGGCAGTGGGCAGGTGAGGCTGGAATTCGGCATTGGCAATGGTTGCATTGCTTTCATTTCCATGACGACGCTCTTGCCACCAGAGCACGGCGTCCGCAGTATTTCGTGCCAATTCCAACATGAAAGAAGCTGAAGGATGACGGTGTTTCGTGAGCCGCTGGTCCAAAAAGCCTCCACACGTCAGTACTTCGATCTTCAATTGCGAACGCAGTTGCTTGCACAGCTGAGATTCTGCATCCTGCGCCATGAACACCACGCGAGAGCTCGGGCGTACGTGCCGTCCATTGATGTACCAAGTCAGAGTGTTGAGCACAGCACGTGCATCACGCGCCTGCATGGATTCCATTGGCGCTTCGTCTGACGTACTCCACGTGGGCTCCGTAAACGTCTCGAGATGATGCTGATCCGGAAACACGTACAGGACCGTGCTCGCAACGGCGCGGCGACTATCGCGCATGTAGTTCTTCAGTCGTGTAGCATCGCGGGACGGCGCTATACGCAGCGCTTCAAGCCAGACGGTCTCCAGAACAAGCAAATGCGGCGCGATGTCGCCAAACACGGGTTCTTCGAGCAGCTCCATGCACTGCAACAGCGCGAACGCATCTGGAACAATGTACTCTGCGTTTTCCTTCTGCAGTGGCCGCTGCTGTGGTGCTAGTGGTCTTGTTTTACCCACACAACGCGTGCACTGCGCGATACCGCACGGAATATCATCGCGCACATATTTCTCTTGAGCGCGAAGAGCCCCGGGCTTGCGCCGACGACTGCGCTCCAGGAAGCCGCGCTCTGTGCGCACTTCCAACCAGTGGGTATCCACATGGACTTGCGCTGCTGCAGCCTCCTCAGCCTCGCGTCGCTTGGCGTCCGCCAGCGACAGATCCCACGCCATTCTCTCTCCTCACGTGGTTTCTTCGCCAAATGTATCCGCAGGGGCTATGACAAGCTATTTGATTGGCTATAAACACAAACAGTTTTGACCAATTGTATGATAGTAAATGGTAATTGGTTGAAATGCGAATTAGGTAAAAAATGGGTACACTCCATGGCGGGAGTCGTGGTGAGCGGAACAACGAGCAATGGGGATCCTGGGAGATCATCGACTTGGCCAGCTCATATAACTCACAGTAATCTGCCAGATTACAATGCGCTGGTCAAGGGATTGTCGCGATGATCGGAAAAGAAGGAGGTCTGATAACTGTACGAACTGGATGAAAGCTCATGAGCAAATCTCCTTTATACTGTAGAGAACGATATCAAACAAGATCATGAGCGGTCTCGTTGTCGCTTCGCTTATGCCGATATATTGAGTGCAGCGTACTGATCAGTTTGGATTGATGCTAACGTTATTAAGTGCTGGACTACCCGCCAGCTCCGTTTCCGCTTGGCTGTGAAGCTTATACGCTGTAAAAATGCGATAAGACCATTGGATATGGGTGATATGCTGTCTCCAGATTCAAGAATATAGTGCGAGTGTAATGAATGGGACGGCAT
>JAADVQ010000108.1:0-31140 GCA_023335835.1 Elongisporangium senticosum | reverse complement strand
GGTACGTGAGCCTTGAGTTTCCAATGTGCACGCCTGACTGAGCGTGATATCCATGTCCATGAACTATAGAAAAGCTGCCTCCTCTTCCCCAAGCGACCGAAGCTGGCGCCCCTGTCAAGAAGCGCGGACGTCCGGCTGGAGCTGTTGCCAAGAAGGCGCCTGCTGCTGCCAAGGCCAAGAAGAGCCGCAAGTAAATAGCACGGTTCCTGCTTCATGGCTTCAACTTGGCCTGCCTTTAATAAAGTCACTTAATGTGTCCCGAATGTGGTCAGATGGTTGCTACAACGTAACGAACTCTTATCATACTTAACCGAGAGCAGTTTCATTCTTAGGTTCGGTGCATTCGCGTCGTTATTTGCGTAGCTCCTCGTCAGGGAAGCTGAGTTGCGGTGGCCATGGCGAGTCAGATGCCGTACACGACCTACACGCAGCAGCAGCAACCGCAGCAGTACGCGCGCACCAACTCCAGCTCCTTCGGTATGCAGGGCGGCGGCGGCCAGTACGCCACGGTCGGCGGTCATCCGATGCCGCAAGCAGCGCCCATGGGAGCCGCGATCCACGCCTGGGTGCCCACGGTGCCGCAGGAGCTGCAGTACTACGACCTGCTCTTCAACATGGCCGATGAGGAGCAGCGCAACTCCATTGGCGGACGCATCGCAGTCGCGTTCTTCTCGCGCTCCAACGTGGACAAGTCCGTGCTTCGCGAGGTAATGCAGGGAGACCTTGGTGGCTGCTATCTATCTAGCAATGGGGCTCAGTCTCTTGGTGGTTGCGTAGATCTGGAGCATTGCCGACTCGCAGCAGCGCAGCGAGCTGTCGAGGAACGAGTTTTACGTCGCCATGCGGCTGATCGCCATGGCGCAGCGAGGCGAGCCTGTGTCGATTCAACGCTTCTTCGAGACCGCATCGATGCCGCACCCTCTCCCCATGCTGGAGGGCGTGCCTCCACCGCCCCAGCTAGGAGCAGCACCCCCCACGGCGGCGTATCAGACACATTCTGGCTACGCACCCGCTCCTCCGGCTCCGACTGGAGGCGGATACGCTGTCACCGAGGAGGAGAAGGCCAAATACGACGGCATTTTCCAGCAGTACGACACCGATCGGGACGGATTCCTCATGGGCGCGGAAGCTGTCGGACTCTTCCAGATGTCCGGCCTCGACCGCAATGTGAGTCCTGCCTTGCCTTGGGGGCGAATTAGTGCTTGACCTTGGTCTGATCCTTTTGCTGTGTAGATTCTGCGGGATATCTGGTCCATTGCGGACCGTGGCCAGGACAGCAAGCTTGATGTCAAGGAGTTCTACGTTGCCATGCACCTGATCGTCTGCATCAGCAAGCGGGGGCTCCCCATGCCCACGGAGCTGCCGGTCGATCTGGCCGAGTCGGCCTTTGGTCAGCCGACTCCACGGAGCTCATTCACGCTGCCAATGAACTCGGGCATGCCATCGACCGTTAATGCTGGCAGTGGACCTCCTTCTCGTGCTGGGTCGATCCATGGACAAGAAGCTGTTCACGCAGACCCCATGGACGCGTTCGCTGGGCTTTCTCCGGCCAAGGACACACCCATGCCCAACATGCATGCGTCGTTCGCTCAGTCGCCGCCTCTGAGCACGTCTTCGTCTGTGGATTGCGCAAGCACTGCCAACCATCCGCCCAATGCTGATCAACCGCCCAACTCTACGGGATGTTTCTCTGGCATGGGAGGACTGTCTGGTCCTTCTAGCACTCGCAGCAGCCACGATTGGTCTCACACCAACTCTCCATCACTCGCATCCACGCCGACTCCAGCCGCCTCCGCACCAGAGCGAACAAACTCGTCAGCGGGATGGAACGCTGGATTCAACTTCACGGGCGCAGCTGCTATCGATGGCATGAACCATCCAGGTGGCGCTGCCGCTGAGCAGCAAGCTGCAAACATGCAGCGAATGAGTGGCGGCAGTTTCATGCCGATGCAAATGAATATGCCGCCGCCGCAGCAGGCTCCTCCTGCTCCTGTCGCCGCCGTGCAGAAACCATTCATGAGCGACGTCGAGGAGCACACGGCGGCGCAGCAGCTGGAGCAGCACAACGAGCAGCTTGTGCAGTCGCTGACGTCCATCGAGCGCAAGCAGGCAGCGATCGAGAAGCTCTCCAGCAAACTTCGTGAGCTGGACCAGCTGCGTCATGAGCTAGTGACGCTCTGTATGAAGAGAGACACTGTACGCTCGGCCACGCAAGCTGCGTCTGCGTCGGCCTTATCTTCGAATGTGAATCACACCGAATTGGAAACCAAACGAGTGGTCGAAGCGAGCATGCACGGTCTGATTGCAGCCGAGAAGGAGGTTATCCAGAAGCTGCAGGGCGATATCACTACGTACGAGCAGCAACTTGATGGGTCTCTTAGTGCTTCGTTTGATACGACCAGCAAGCCAGCGCCTCTTGTGGCTGTTGCTCCTCACTCACCTGCTGATATCAGCAACGATGGCGGCTTTGACGCCTTTGGCTCCAAGCCTGCCTCGTCTTCTGGTGGCTTCAATACGTTTGGATCGCCCAGTGCGGAGGTCAACGTGCTCGTGTCGTCTTCAGCTGCGCCTTCCTCCAGTGGCTTTGACGCATTCAACACCTTTGGCTCGAGCCCATTGCCCCAGCCGACTTCAACCACCAGCAACGACGCGTTTGATGCATTTAGCTTTAACTGATAAGTGTCAGTTATAAAATTCAAGAGGAAAACAAATGTGGAGGTCTGTGAATGTTGCTTGAATGTGGTGGAATGTCAGGCTGCTGGACTTCGGCAACTGAACCATGTCCAGCGAGCGTATGCAGCTGATCGAGAGGACCGCCCTGCGCAGGAGAACCACTCACGCTGATGTTCAGTCATTCCTCGGCTCCACTGGTGCAAGATGAAGATACTGATCCTGCGGGTGCCGATGACTGGGTGGCATTGTTCAAGGCGTGCGGCAGAGGTGACGATTCGACTGTTCTTCAGTTGCTTCGAGCTGGTGTTCCCGTCAACGAGCAAACCGAGACTGGCGAAAGTGCGCTGATGCAGGCAGATTGGAATAGGTATGTGCACGTCGTCCGGTTGTCGATTGATCACGACGCGTCTGTCGATATGACGGACAACCACAACTGGTCTCCAGTCACAAAGTCTGCGCATGTGGAGCGCTGAGATCACGCGCCTGCTGTTGGAGGCTACAACATCGATTGATGTGCGACGGAAAGACCGTGAAACTGCGCTTACTGTACAAGACCACGAGGCAGTCGGCAATGTATTACTTGGGTTTGATGCCAGCATTGACATCAAGTGCTCGGATTTTGTGAGTGTGCGGCATCAGTGGTCAGCGCTTGTCTACGCAACCGACACTGGTTTAGGCAAAGTGATACTTCTCTGCGCTGATGTGAGCCCGAGCGACGAGTTCTGCCATACTCCGTTGATGCGCGCAGCTGCAAATGGCCACAAAGACGCGGTACGCCTGCTTGTGGTGCAAGAAGCGCACGTCAACGCTGCAAACTGGAAATGCGAAACAGCGCTGGAGTTTGCGACCCATGATGGCCATGAAAACATGGTTCAGTTGCTCATCCAGTGCGGCGCGATGGTCGAATTCACGTGCAAATCGAACGTCGATGACGCTGACGACGCCTTTATCAATCGATGCGATCGGATCGTCCGTCTGCTTATCCGAGAGAGCGCTTCCATTTATGCAGGCGCTTTGACAGCAATATCAACGTGCCGTGGCCAATGACCATTTCAAGGTCGTTGATTTGTTGATAAAGACCGGCACCAATGCCATTGAAAGAAATATCTACGGCCGACCAGTATTGTCCACTGCTGCCGAGAATGAACACGAAGAATGGGTACGTCTGCTGATCCTAAGTGGTGCGTCTACTGACGTCCACTAGCAAGGCGGCGATTGCGCTGATGCAAGGCTTCACGAGGCCATGTGAACGTTGTGCTTTGCCTGCTACAATTAAATGCGTCTGTGCCCACGGGGACGTCGAGACCGTGACTCTGCTTTTGGACGTAGGCTCGGAGATGAACGCGCGGTCGGATACTGGTCGAACCGCTTTAATGTGCGCAGCGTCCGAAGGGCACGAACGCGTAATCGATCTCACCGGCTTTACTGCAATGGTATTAGCTGCTGAGACTGGCCATTACCAAATTGTGTGCTAATTGCTGGAAGTAGATGCAACAGCTGATGCACGAACTGCGATCGGCCAGACCGCTCTGTCGATAGCAGCACAACATGGTCAAGAGCAAGTCGTCCGAGTGTTGCTCTTCAACTCGGTGGATAGTAAAGAAGAACGCCTCTGATGTATGCAGCAGAAAGCGGACACGATGCTGTCGTTCGACTCCTGCTTCAGTCTGGAGCGACTGCTGATACACCGGACGACGAACAATGGACTGCAATGATACTGGCTGCTGCTACCAAAGGCCACGACAAGGCCGTGGCGCTGCTGCGAGAGCATGGCGCTTCGATGGATTTACCGCGCTTATGCTGGCTGCTGATTTCGGAGACAACTCGGTGATGCGACCACTGCTACTCCATGAAGGCTACCTGGAGACAGCCGTGGACTATTTGCAAGCTGGCTTTGAAACCGACTTGGAAGCCATTGCAGATACTACTGATACTAGCCAGGACGATGGTGGTGCGTCTCATGCATGACCTTTCGATCACGCATCGGTATATTTCATTTCAGCCAATGATCTACCTGTCTGCATTCATGTAAATTTTAGCCAATCGATATCGAGGCCACAGTTGCCGCTTCGCCGTTGTCCTGATCTTGAAGGGACGTGGTGCGAGAAGGTCCGATGGTGAGCGCCACCGATGCGCTGCGAGCTGCGATCTACGACGGCCTGCTGGAGAAGAGGGTGCGTACACAGTGTAGGAGAGATTCCCTGCCTCAAGTGACTCAGCTGCGTTGTATCTCTGCATGACCCATAGAGACGCACAGGCGGATGGAAGAAGAAGCACTTTGTACTCACGCACACGCACCTGCTGTCGTTCGACTCGGTCGAGTCCTCCGATGCGAGGTCCTCGCTCTCGGCGATCGAGATCCTGAGTGTGCAGGCCAACGAGGGCGATGCCCAGCAACGGTCGTTCCAGGTCGTGCTCTACAAGCACAAGAAAGAGTTCCGCGCGGCGACCACAGACGACCGGAATGCGTGGGTGGAGGCCATTGAGTCGGTATCGCCCATGAAGAAAGATAACCAGTCGTCATCCAGAAGCGGCAGTGCCATGGACGTCTCAAACGAACCGAGTACCACTACTATTGGGTCTCGACTGGGCGGCCGAGCGAGTGCAGTGGGTCGAACGAATAGTGCGCATGTGCCTGAGAACGCTGCTGCTACGCTAGTGGGCGCAAGCGGAGTGGATCTGCTGGCGTTGTGTGAGCAGATGAAGAAGTCCTTCTCGTGGCAGCTCCAGATCAGCAAATCATTCACGGGCAAGGACTTCATGGAGTTCCTGCGCAAAACTTTCCCGGATGCAACGCCAGACGCGATGCTGGCGATCGGCCAGGAACTCATTGACAACAAACTGGTCATCCCGCTCAAGTCCCACTTGCTGGACGATCAGGATCTGGCCGCGCGGTTCAAGTTTGTGGACGCCGCTGCCCCCAAAGCGCCGAAAAACCATTTGAATATGCGGTCCCAATCCATCGCAGATCTCATGGGGCATACCCACTTTGACGCCACGAAATACGCGGAAGACTTCCTTCGGAAACACTCGAGCGAGAAAATTGATGCTCACTGCAAGAAATTGATTCTACAAAAGGTAATGGCAGCGTATTGAAGCAGGTACTGAAGTGAGTGCTCACGGTCGTTTCCTGATGTAGGAGAAAACAATTGATGAACTGAAGGAGGAGATCAGCGTAAACTACACCTCATTCATCAAAGCTGTGGCGGAGATCAAGACAATGGAGAACAGCGTCTCGGAGCTGAAAATGCTTGTTCTGGATTGCAAACGATCGATTCAGGCCCTGAAAAACGTGAACTTCGATACCACACCAGGTGAATCTGAAGTATTCTCTTTACGGGATTGACTGAGAAAGCTTACACTGCGTTTAATGTATATAGTGAAGAAAGAGATTCCAAGCTATGAATTGGCAGAGAAGAAGAGAGAAGAGCGTGCGAAGAGCAAAGCACTGGACAGTCTTATTCATGACCTCGAGGTGCACTTGCATGAACGGAATTACGATGATTTCACTCGCCAAGCTCTCGACTTTAAACGAAAGACCAAGGAAACTCCTGAGTATGCAACAGGGCGGCAACAGACAACAGTACGTTGTCTCGATGACAGTCCATTCATGCTCACACTAGCTCATGATTCCTAATGTCGTCGTAGGTTCACGAACTACTCCAATTATTCGTTCGCAAGCTTGTTGACGAATTCAATGCGTCTATGCAGACATCGGAGCGTATGCACAAGAAAGAAAGTCACCTCAAGTATTTGATTCAATTGGGTGAGACCCATTTGGCAACTGAGATGTGCCTCCAGAACTACTCAGTGCGCATAGCAATGCAGTTGAGGCACGTGCCATCATACGGTAATGCACTCAACTACGTCATCAATCTATCGAGAACGTTTTTCACGACACTTTTGGTTTACTACGAAGACTACGAACTGAGGTGCGATCCGTCATATGATCAGAGTACAATCCTGCAATATCTTCTAATTATTGTTGGTTCGATTGTAGTTTCCGCGGTCAGAAAAGTGCTCACTTTATCGCTTTAACCGTGTGGATTTCTGCGCAACTCGAGCGATTCGCCAACGACATATTGTGCCACATTTTCCCGAATGATTTACAAAACCCGTTGCAGGCGACGTCAACTCACTCGAGCACCGTTGCGATCGATGTACCTGAATTCAAGAATGTCGCCAAATACGTCGCCAGTGCGTTGCGTTACGTTTTCTATGGATCACGCCAGCTGGAACTCGCGGGCTTACCGACTGCGCACTGTCTTGCGCCTCATTTGGTGCGTGGGTTGATATCCTTCCTCGAAAGTTATGCACGATCAATCAAAAGTACCATGAAGCAAGAGATCAAACGAGAACGATGGGAAATGGCGAAACGAACGATCCGAGACCCTGATAATAAAACAGAGCGCGAGATCATCTTGACTCAGAGTGCTCGATCTTTCTACAGCATGATTCAACAGTATCTGCGCGATGCTCAGCGAGTGTTGAATCCGTCTTGTGCGACATCATTGTAAGTGATCTGCTATCAATGCAACCCATGCTCTCTTGATCTAACGTGTTGTTTATTGTTGATAAAATAGCGTTGCCGAAGTCCATGAAGCTGTGGTTCTGGAGGCCGATGATGTCATGATTCGTTATACGATCGAGATTACTCAGTATTTGGAGAATCCAAAGTTGTCATCTTCGCTCCGACTGAAGCAGATTGTTGGTCTTTTGACCAATATCGCATACGTTCAAGATGATTGTGCTACCCGTTCAAACCAGATCCTTCACGAATTCATTTCAAAGGCCGCACTGCAGAATCGTGAAGTAGAAGCTCAGGTAAGTATTGAGCTGGAGTACAAGTACGTAGTTATACTCCTGACTCGTGTGCATTTTAATGGTGAGTGTAGAATTCAAGACATTGGCAGACACTGGTACAGCTTGGAACGAAAAGATGTGCGCAATCCATCTTGAGCATGTCTATCAGCTGGAAAAATATGGATCTGTCCGAAGAAGCGCTGCCGGACATTATCCACGGGAAGAAGGATACACCCATGCTATTTGCGCACATTCTGATGCATGACCTCAGCGATATCACGAATGAGCAACTTGAAAAAGCTATTCGAAAGCAAGTGAAGAGAGACGCGACTGAAGGCGACACGCCGCTGAAGCAACGTAATGATGAAGACGACGACAGCAATACGTTGGTCTCGATGATCTTGGAGGCGATGCTAGACGAAGTCCACGATGACTCCTCCTGGTGGGAACAGCTAATCAAAGGGTCTAAGGACAAGCGGATACCAGTGGGATATGCTGGCATGAACAAGTTTATTGCCGAGCTCCAGGTATTGAGCCGAACCGAGCAGGCAACCAAACGTGTGGAGCAACAGTGCGAGACGCTGATCGGGAAAATCACAGACGCGTACAAGTCTCTTCATCCAGAAAAGAAACAGCAACCAAGCGACGCACCGAAGGAGTGGATGCAGGAATACATTACGATGGTGACGCACAGCTGCGCGACCTCAGCAACATGAACAGCCCTCTATTATTCGTGATAGACACTCAGTTTCAATATTGATGAAAGATGACGAATTTTGAGACCAATACGTTTGGAAATGGTATGGATTCTTTCTCTGACAGGAAGTCCAACAGAGCGACATCAGACCCATTCATTCATCTTGCGCTTACTCAGTGTCCGACGTGACAGAATCTGAATCAGTGAAAAACTCCAAGAGGTTCTTCAGGTTCACAAACGCGTGGTTTGGATCGGTCGACTCGCTCAGCGCATACGCAATGCACGCATCGACTTCTGCCGCGTCGAACAGCTCGTCTTCCTCCTTCATCTTCCGGCTGATATAGCGAGCGCTGACCGTTCCTTGGTCATCCTCTTCGTGGCCCTTAATGAGCCGGCGGACCATATTGCGACGCATTTGCGAGCGAGTGAGTGGGAGCTCGTCATGTCCGTGCGAGTGCAAACGGTAGATCCCCTTGAATGTACGCAGGTAGCCCGCAAAGTCGATGTCCAGCTTCTTGAGCTCGCCGTTGTGGATATCGTACGCCAGCCCATGGATGCGAGGGTATCCGTATTGGAGCTGGCGCTGCTGGACCAAGTTGATCTTGAAGATGTTGAGGCACTGCTCCATGATGTTGAGCTCCACAATGCGGTTGAAGCGCTCCTTTTCGTTCGTGATGGGGAGCAGCTCCGGTTGGTGGGCGCGGCAGACTACAACATAGCGGCCAGAGGGTCAACAAAAGCAGAGCTTACCACAATAATACACACAGAGAGCTGCCTACCATCGCGAATGTTGCGGAGCCAGTTGTCGAGCAATCCGAGCGAGTTGTTCTCCATGGCCGCACGCACGCCGCCGCAGCCATAGTGACCACACACGATGATATCCTTGACCTTGAGCTTCTCGACGGCGAACTGGATGACCGACAGTGCGCTGATGTCATTGCTCACGACCAAATTGGCCACGTTGCGGTGCACAAACATCTCACCAGGGCGCAGCCCCGTGACTTCTTCAGCAGGCACTCTCGAGTCCGAGCACCCGATCCAGAGGTAGCGCGGGGTCTGCTTGGACGCGCGGCTCGAGAAGAAGTCCTTGTCGTGACGCTTCTTATCCTCGCGCCAGTGCTTGTTGTTGTTTAAGACCTGCTGCAGCGACAGCGAGTCATGCAGCGGGTCGATTGTCTCGCAGCATGAAGCTCCCGCCGCGTGAGTATGGGGGTGAGCATGGGCGTGAGCATGATCGCGGCCGCTGTTGGCTTCCATGGCGGTCGGTTCGTCTTGGCTCCTGTTCTCAACTGAGGTTGGATCCTGTCGCCCAAAGATTTCTTTTGTCAACCGTCGGCCGTTTCATCTCACAACGCGCAGGTTAAGCGCAGCCAGCAGCGACGGTCGCATTGGCTGTGGGAAGAGACGCCTTGGGCTTCCATTTTAAGCGAAAAGATTCATTTCCTGCGTGACACGAGCTCGTTTCCAGAGATCACTTGATGGCGGTGCGCCATTTGAACCAAACTTTGCGACATTGCTACACACACAGCACACGCGACTAGCTACAGCGGTATTGTTGCCACTGTTTGGCGTATACATCTCACAGAGCACAGCTGCGCGGAGGTGTGTTCATCAAGACCTCAATCCAGCTGCACTCGCATTAGGCAAGCTCAGGCTCATGCACCAATCGCTCCATCCACAAGATCGCATGAGCACATGCGACGCTTCAGGTCACCTTGCGCCCTCTGTTCAAGGCACACAAAACCCCTGACATTGGAGTTCTCCTAATGTAGTACTCTTGGCTTCCAGAACCTATTTTCAGGCCCGACAGTCGAAATGGTTGGTTGCCACCGCCACGATGAAAGAAAAACCTCGGGCGCGGTCGACCATCTCTCCGAGGTTTTTCCGGTTGTTGGTAGCGCACAACCAGCGCCGCCTCCTGCAGCGCGTTTGGCGCTCGAGAGCGTGTGTCAGTGCGCGCATTGGGTTTCCTTTGGGCCATTCAGCAATCTCCGCTGTTTCCAGCGCACGTCGTCTCTCTCGCGTAAGAAGACGTCATGGTCAAGCGCAAGAAACACGATAAGGACAAATACTACAACCTCGCCAAGCAGCAGGGCTACCGCGCGCGATCGGCCTTCAAGCTCATCCAGCTCAACAAGAAGTATGACTTCCTCTCGACCGCCAAGGTCTGCATCGATCTGTGTGCTGCACCCGGCGGCTGGTGCCAGGTCGCAGCCAAGTACATGCCGGCGTCCAGTATCATCCTGGGTATCGATCTGCTGCCCATCCGGCCCATCCGAGGCGTGAAAACGTTCCAGTGCGATATCACGACCCAGCGATGCCGACAGATCATCAAACAGGAAATGCAGAGCTGGCAGGCTGATGTCGTGCTTTGCGATGGTGCGCCCAACGTCGGCGCCGAGTACACCAAGGATGCCTACGTGCAGAACGAGCTGGCCCTCGTGGCTCTCAAGCTGGCCGTCGATGTCATGGGCCGCGGCGGTACCTTTATCAGTAAGGTCTTCCGTTCGCAAGATTACAACGCGCTTCTCTGGGTCTTCAAGCAGCTGTTCAAGAAGGTCAGCGCCACCAAGCCGCTGTCGTCGCGTAACGAGTCTGCCGAAATCTTCGTCGTCTGCGAAGAGTTCCTGGCTCCCCACACCATCGACTCCAAGTTGTTCGATCCTGCGCATGTGTTCGCGCAAGTGGACTCGCAGGAGAAGGGTATTACGATCTTCCACCCCAAGTTCGGTGACCGCAAGCGTCATCGTGAAGGTATGTTGCAGTGTGATGCATGGAGTGTGTATGTGTTTGCATGGAGTTCTGTGCATGTTGCATCCGGCTACATTCTCTAGAGTCTCTAGCGACCAGAATCCAACCCCATTGGTCGCTAGCGCTACTTGTCGCCAAAAGCAAAATCAAGCAGTTCAGCCGACTCCACATGGCAGCTGCGGGTGCCGCTTCGATCCTTCGGGAGACGGCGGTGCTTGTCAGTTGTCGCCTTGGCTTCAGCTGGATTGAGATCTATGACATTCCATTGTTGTATGCTTGCATGTGCTTGGGAGTTGCTTGCTTTGACGTTTGGATTGCAATGATATTAATGACTCTGTGTCTATCTTGTAGGTTACGATGAATCTCTTGGCCAGACCTTGACCAACGAGTGCAGCGTGTCTCAATTCATTGCTGCTTCGGACCCCATTCGACTACTGACCGACTCGACCGGTATTTCATTCCGTGCGGAAGACGATGTGTACCGCGACCATCCCGATACGAGTGATGAAATCGTGACCTGCCTGCGGGATCTCAAGGTATGTATTGCGTGCCATGTATATTGTGCATTTGTTTTGTCCGATGGTTCCGTTGGCGAATGGAGAACGACGATGAGAGAACGATCCAAGATTGCGAAGTGATGAGACAAAGCTGATTTTCGTCTGAGCCCCACTGTTGTTCCGGCGCCAGATTAATTTCTGGAAAACCCACCGGAAGCCAGTGCGTGGCGTCGATGCTACTCCATTTTTTCGACTGATCCCAATCGATTAGACGTTCTCTCACGTCAACTATATACGACAACATCATCGGCGATCATGAGTGTCGAAGAAGTGAGAGAAGTGATGAGAGACCGTCGACTTCCTACTGATCCCTTCGGGGTGCGATGTCAACCAACGAATATCTACAATCAATTTCTGATCTCTCACTCTTCGACACTCTGGCAATCAAGACGACTTGACAATGGCTTGACAATGGATTCCAATTCACGCTTATTGACATCGTTCATGTTCTGTAGGTTCTTGGCAAGGCTGATTTCAAGCACCTATTGAAGTGGCGCATCCGCATGCTCAAGTACAAGGAGGAGTTGATGAAGGCCGAGGCTCCGGAAGAAGCTGAACCCGCTCCGGTGGTGGAAGCTGTTCCTGAGCGCGAAATGACCGAAGAAGAAAAAAACGCGCTTGTCCGTGAAGAGCTTGCTCAGTTGCGTGCTACCGTCTTGGCGAAGAAGAAGCGCGAAAAGAAGAAGGTGAGTTTGAGTGTCTTTGTTGCGTGCATGGTGTGGAATGCGTGCTTGTGTGTATATATGCATGTGTGTGGTGGGCGTATCCCAGTAGTCCTTGTCAACTCTTTTGGCATGTTGCGGAATTAACCCTCCCGGCTCCCGTTAAGCGCCCATAGTGACTTGACCCCCAATCCCATTCTCACACAGTTAATTGTGATGAATGGTCGATTTGGGTCTTACATGCCTATGTCTGTGATTGCATTGTGTATGAGTGTGTATTGGCAACATCCAAAGCCCCTTCCGATTCCATTCGGTATGGATTGGTCCTTGAACAGACCGGCTATTGAAGCTGCCTAGATTGATTTTGCAGCCTTCAGCTGTTAAGGCTTTTCCGAACCGTGAAGTCTTCAACCGTTCTTGTGCTCATACATGCCTATGGATATATTTGCATGTGATTGTGATTGCTTTGGAATCGAGTATTGTACAATGGTTGCTGACTCTTGTTGATTTGACTTGTAGGATCGTGAAAAGAAGCAGAAACTTCGCATTCGTGCTGCTCTGGGTATGGATGCTGAGGGCATCGACGTCACCGAAGCCGAATCGGTGTTCAGCCTGGACAAGCTCGGTATTTCCAAGTCCAAGGTGGATGCGATTGAAAACGTCGGCGCTGCTTCCGACTCTGAATCTGAGATCTCGGGCGATGAAGCTGGATCGGAGGACGGTCTTGGTGACAGCGACGCCGAGTACGAAGAGTTGCTTGAAGCTCAGATGGAGAAGGCCTACGACCAGTATCTGGTTCGACGTGGCGATGACGTGAAGACCAAGAAGGCCGTGAAGCGTACAAAGGTTGCTAAGCGAGCCCTGGCTGGTGAGGCGCTTGTTCAGGACTCGGAAATGTTCGACGGCGACACAAAGGAGTACCACAAGATGATCAACCCTGAAGAGGTATGTTTTGGATTTGTGTGCAATGTATGTATGTGTGTGTCTACATGTCCCCCCATTCGTGTTGTCTGTTCCGGGTTGCTCGGTACTCTATGCTCAGTTGTCAAGCTTGGGGGATATTAAAAGGAATGCCTTCATGTCTGACCAGAGTTGGCCTGTTTAAAGCCGCTCTGGTCCTATTGGTTTCCGAAATTCATATGCGTGCATGTGCTGTGTATTTGAATGAGGTTGATTTGTCCGAATGAATATTCATCTCATGATTTGGCTGTTTGTAATTTATAGAGCTCGGACGATGACGATGACAGCGAAGAAGAAAACGACAAGCTGAACGTTTCGCTCAAGTTCCCTGAGAAGCCGAGTGCTGCTGTGTCGCGTTGGTTCTCGGACAACAAGCTGTTTGAGGATGTGGACGAGAAGGACGGCTTCGTGGTTCCCGATATGCCCAAGACCGACAAGCAAATCCGTAAGGAGAAGCGCAAGGCTGCGAAGGATCGCCAGGAACGCCGTGCTGTAAAGAAGGCCAAGAAGGAGGACGAGCTGTATGAGCAAGAATTCGGCACCGAGTTTGACATTCAAGCGGTTGTAAACTCGGACGACGAAGACAAGCTTGATGTAAGCGATGTCGAAGAGGATGAGGCTACACGTGAGAAGAAGGCGTTGATTCGCTCCGGCATGGGAGCTGCTTTGCAGTCAGATGCCAAGGACACGGGCGCTTTCGAGGTGGTGGAGGCCGAGAACGTGTTGCCTGTGATGGACGAGCGCAAGTACGATTCCGATCACGAGGAGTACGATGCCGAAGACCGTGCCAAGACGCTTGCGTTTGCCACGATGATGATGAAGAAATCGAAGGCTAAGGACATTGTCGACGCCAGCTACAATCGCTACGCGTGGAACGACTCGTCCGAGCTTCCGGACTGGTTCGAGGATGATGAAGAGAAGCACTACCGCCCTCAGATTCCGATCCCGAAGCAGATCATGGAGCAGATGAAGGAGCGGTTCATGGAGATGGCCACGAAGCCTGTGAAGAAGGTGGCCGAAGCTCGTGGTCGCAAGCAGCGCCAACAGATGAAGAAGCTGAAGGCTGCGAAGAAGAAGGCCACGGACATTGCCAATCTTCCGGACATGTCGACTCGCGAGAAGCTCAAGGCCATCGACAAGGCCATGCGGGGCGCTAAAATCAAGAAGGAGAACAAGGTGTACGTTGTGTCTCGCCGTGGTGGCCGCTCGGCTGCGTCTACTGGCAAGAAGGGCGAGTCTGGCAAGGTCAAGATTGTGGATCCCCGTATGAAGAGCGACAAGCGCAACAAGGAGCTTCGTGAAAAGCGCGGCAAGAAGCGAAAGAGATAGATGCTTCGGCACGGTTGTCTCGCCGTTTTTTAACTTATATTGAAGGCTTATAGACAGAAACCAATGCGGCACGGCACTGCGAGCAGCGCCTCATTCGCATCCCACGGGCCGATTTTGATCTCATGCGCTTGTGAAGCATAGCAAAGGTGGTGCCCATAAAGTAAATGTAAAACTATGATGTTGCATTTTTGAATTGGAATTGTTGTTGTTAATCGTCTACGGGGCGTGTTTCCATACCCACGGTTCATGCTCGTTCCCAAAGCTTTTGGATCGATTTTGCTGTTGCGATGGTCGATGCAGAAAGTAATACCCTGGCGCTGACTTCTTTGCTTCTGATGCCCGGTGAGTGGACCCGCCATTGGGGTGCTTGTTACCATCTCCTTGCTGCGTTGGGCTGTTGCGCTGCGTGTTGCGATATTGCGATTTGCTCTGCTCGTTCACAAGTGCACTGATCTTGTTGTAACAACAGACCGGACAGGGCGAGACGGTCGCGTTGCGCTTAAACTCTCGCAGCAGCAGTTGCTTGGTCGTGAACAACGGAATGGCGAATGCGCTCATCCGGGCATCGAACTCCACAAGTACGTCTTCCTCGAACACGCGCTTGGGAAACACGTGACCACACGTAAATACTTTGACGTGAGTCTCCAGAGGATCACTCTTGCCAATCGCTTGCGCCGAATGTGGCGCGATCGTGACCACTGGAATCATCACGTCGTTCTTGACAATGTTTTCCTTAACGAGATCAAGTAGCTTTTGCTTCGTTCGCGGGACAGCGACCTCGGAGGCAAGAGGTGACTTTGGCGATGCAGGGCCAAGTGCTGGGTCTGAAGTAGAACTGGTAGAGTCGTCATCCAACGCGTCTTCTTCCAGGCCCTTTTCAAGATACGAGACACACACTTGGAATAGGAATTGGCCTGAGAACGGCAAGTGGTGGCACTTGCGCACCCACTCCTTATCTCGATCCTCAAAGCCGCTGCCCTTGGGTCTTGTATCCGTTCTTGCGCCAAACGAATCCACGCCTTGAATGCCATCGACGACTTCGGAGAAGAAGATTCTGGCCAGAAGCGGTGATACATGAGCGTACACGGCTGCTTCCGTCAGATGCGTTTCGAGCTGTGCTTGTTCGAGTCCGTATTCAAACCATTTGACCAACAGACGCGCAAGAATAGCAGCCCGCAATGGCGCAGGCGCCTTGGTCTGGCGCACAACAAGAGAGTCCAGTAATTCCATCAGTTCTTGGCGCATTTGGTCCTGCAATTCAGGGTCTTCATTTGAAACAAGACTCTCCACAGAGGTCTCGGACGATTGGCGCCGTCGTCGAATGCCAGCTGTTGGTGATGACGGTGCCGAGGACGAAAAATGGCGCCGTACTTTGTGCGCATGCAGGCGGCATTCGACAGCATCGACCACTTCTCCGTACGCTTCGTACACGCACGCAGCAGCGATCCAGTTCTCGTAATCCACACAGCGTGCGATAACAATTGGTGGCCGATATTGATGCACGAGTTCCTTCAATAACTGCTCCAGCCTGCCTTGGTTGTAATCTTCGTTTGAGGGCACTTCACCTTCCTCCTCAGCAACATTTTGTAGATCGGACTTGTTCAGCTGCAACAGAAGCGTTAAAAACAGCTCCACTTGTTCCTCAGCTGTAGCTGGGATCCACTCGGACATGGCCACATCAGCTGAGGTAGACAAGGGCGGCGCTTCTGCAGGTGGTGGTGACGCATCTTCATTATCACCTGCTGGTTCTGTTAGATCGCTCAACGACACTGCTCTTGGGTCGACCATATTCGCCAATTGGCGACAATGCGGAGTAGGAATTGAAGCCACGTTGCGAAGAATCCAATCGCGCTGATGCATGATCGCTGGAGCATGCGTGAGTAAAATTTCCACTTGTACATCCACCGGAAACGAGCGAAGAGCGAGTCGATTGGCTGGTGCCGTTACTACTGCCGCATAGCCCGCCGACAGAAGCGCGCGGATCGAAGCAATTGACACGAACGACGTGAGTCCAAGCTGAATAATCTTTTGCAGAGCCTGATGCACCTGCTGTCGCTTGCTGGCCACCAAAAGTGCCTTGTCGACCTGGTGATGCGACAAGCAAAGATCCACGATGTCGTCCGCCATGTAGTCTCGATTATTTTCGAAAAATGCCATGAGCCATTCGTCTTCGCTTTCGTGGTCTTCATGCGTCGAATTCGCGTCGGAGCGTACATAGGCCATGAACGAAGAGCTCTCGCTGTCGTCCAGGGTTTCTGTGGACCGCTCTAACTGGTTCTTCAGCACCAGATCGACCAGCACCAGCGCCACTCGCCGTCGTTCATAGGCATCGTCGAATCCGTCGAGATACTTCTTGGACAAGACTTCTTGGGCGTAAGCGATCGCCTCTCTGGTCCCACCGATCGTGGTGAGCTGTCTCACTGCCTGGGACGGCATCACACGCGACGAGTCATAGAGATCACGAACCCAGATCACCAGCTCCTCATCAGAGGACATGGTGCCATTGAGAACTCCGGTACACAACGTATCAGCCACAACTTGGCACAGAGAAGCCATGTCGATGCCCAGCGCGTAGCCGATGCTCTGAGCATCGCTAAGACCGATGGTACGTGCACAAAGTGCCTTGAATAGCGCCAATCGAGACCATCGGGGTCGGCACTCGTACACGTGATGCTTGGTCTGCAGCATGTAAATGATCTCAGCGTTTGATCGTGAGCGTGGGGTTGCACCGCTTGAGGTGCTCTTTGATGTCGTTTGCTCAACACGCTCGATCTTCTCGTTTCCGTGGAGCGACAGATAGTGCACGATGTGCGCCGTGGCCGAGACTTCCTCAAAGCCCTGATGCGAAGGCAGCGAGACCCACGTGGACACAACCTGGTGCGAAGTCTTCGTTCGGCCCTGCAGAAGCATCAAATCAGACGAGCAGTACGACAGCTCGACGTTCACAACAGCATCGTCGTCCTCGTCGTCTACTTGCTCCTCGCCGCTTTCCTCGTCATGGCTTCTATCCTTCTTGGGAAGGCGCAGATCCGGCACATCGTACTCGCCCTTGAGGTTCCACTGGAAGTTGGAAAACAGACTCGCCTTGCGCGTCGTCGGGTCGTACAGCGCGAGCGAGGACTCGGTCGAGAGCATGCCGTTAATCGCATACAGGCACGCGTCTTTCTTGATCCGCTGCGGCCGAAAGTCCATGTCTTCCAGAAAGTGCTCCGGGAAGGTCTTGACCACGTACTGCTTGTTCTTGAGCTGCGAGAACGACGTCGAGACGCTGAGGCCTCGAGCGAACGAATTGGCACCGATGGCACTGTCTCCAGATGCCGCATCGGCCACCGTGTTGGATTGCGACGGCTTTCTCTGCAGCACGAGCGTCTTCTTCTCCAGCACCACGCGGTAGTTCCGCACCACGCCATCCTCGCCGCGGCCCTTGACCAGCATGGTCGTGCGCTGCTCCTTGCGGAAGGTTTCCCGGATCAGATCGATCGACAGGATCTCGCCGGCCTGCAGCAGCTCGCAGCGGCACTCCTCGGCGTTCTCCTCCACGTTGACGATCGACACGAGGTTCTCCGTGCTGCCCACGAGGCAGTAGTTCTTGCTGTTCATGCTGCGCCACCAGCGGCAGCACGTGATCGTGCCGATGCCGACCGAGAACGCCATGGTGCTCATCTGCTCGTCGTCGCCGGCCACTTGGGAGTTGTAGCGCGCGCCGTTCAGTCCGCCGGCTTCGTTCGTCGCGCGCAGATACGACGCCATCTGCGTGCCCATGACGCTGGGTTGCACGCCCATGAGCTCGCGGTTGCACTGGCCGGCGCTGGCCGAGGCCGACGTGGCCGCTTCGAGCAGTTTCCGGCGCTGCCCGTTGATCAGCTTGAGCACTGGCAGCAGATGCAGCCGGTTCTTGCGGCTTGAGAGCGCGGCGAGCCAGTCGCCCTCGGGACTGAACTCGAGCGCCACGATCTTCTCGATGCGCGGGTTCTTGCCGGTCGTGCGCACGGGGAACCGCCAGAAGCGCACCTGCTGGTCCTCCTCGATGGCGCGCAGCACGAGGTAGTTGCCCTGCGGGTTGGCGGCCACGGACGCGGACTGGCTGCTGCTCGGGTCACCCGTGCCGCTGGCCGACGAGATGGCGAGCGCCAGCAGCTGCCGCTGCTCGTGCGAGTGCACGGCCATGGCCTCGATCTGCAGATCCTTCACGTGTTCCTGCTGGTCGTCCAGGCCGAAGATCCGGCGGATGCGGAACAGGTTGCTGCCATCGGCCATGATGGCTGATTCTCGGGATGTGAGGCCTGGTTTATGGAAGGCGCGATGATGAGGTTGCGCGAAGGTCGCGCCAACAGCCCCAAGGGTGGACACCCAGTCATATTCGGGATCAGAGGAAGCAACAATGGAGACCTCGACGGCGCCGCAAGTGGCGCAGAACGCTGTGCTCGTGCGCTCGGAAGACCTCGAAGGCAAATGCCCCAAGGTCGTCGGGTACGGTTGGATTGATCTGTGTGTGCTGCCGTTCGAATGTTGCGTGAGCTGACGCGTGAGCAGCTACGATTTCAACAAGGGCGTGGACTACAGCGCCCTGATGCAGTCATACATCACCATGGGCTTCCAGGGCACGAACCTGGGGGAGGCCATCGAGGAAATCAAGCGCATGGTACGAAGCCGTGCTGCTTGCAGGTCTGTTACATGAGCTGGCTGCTGATGTTGCTGTTGTTGCAGCGTAAGTGGCGTCTGAGTGACGATCCGATCGCGGAAGACGAGCACGACGAGGACAAGAAGGACCCGGTCTACCGCGCGGACGTCAAGTGCACCATCTTCCTGGGCTACACATCCAACCTCATCTCGAGCGGCCTGCGCGAGACGCTGCGCTTCCTGGCGCAGCACAAGATGATCGACGCCATCGTGTCCACGGCCGGCGGCATCGAGGAGGACTTCATCAAGTGTCTCGGCTCCACGTACGTGGGCGCGTTCAGCCTGCCCGGCGAGAACCTACGCCGCCGCGGCATCAACCGCATCGGCAACCTGCTCGTGCCCAACGACAACTACTGCAAGTTTGAGGACTGGATGAACCCGATCCTGGACGCCATGCTGGACGAGCAGAAGGCCGACGGCACGGTCTGGTCGCCGTCCAAGATGATCCACCGCATGGGCAAGGAGATCGACAACGAGGAGTCGGTCTACTACTGGTGCTACAAGAACGACATCCCGGTCTTCTGCCCCGCGCTCACGGACGGCTCGATTGGCGACATGATGTACTTCCACTCGTACCGCCGCGAGGGGCTCATCCTCGACATCAACAGCGACATCCGCCGCATCAACGACATCGCGATCCGCGCGCCCAAGACCGGTGTGGTCATCCTCGGCGGAGGCGTCGTCAAGCACCACATTTTGAACGCCAACCTCATGCGCAACGGTGCCGACTTTGGCGTGTTTGTGAACACGGGCCAGGAGTTTGACGGCAGCGATGCCGGCGCTCGCCCGGACGAGGCCATCTCCTGGGGCAAGCTACGCCTGGGCTCGCACGCCATCAAGCTGTACGCCGAAGCCACGCTGGTGTTCCCGCTGATTGTGGCCGAGACGTTTGCCAAGGAGGTGGAAGAAGCCAAGAAGAAGGCGCAGGAAGACGCCAAGACCAACTGATTGCGTGACGCAAGGAGGAAAGAAGAGAGATGCTGAGCGATAGACGAAAGCGTATATATATTACTCACTGAGCGAGCATGAAAGAACAACGAACCAAACAGTTTCTAAAAGGACTTGGCGGCAGCGATGGTGGGGAACACAGTCTTCCGCGGCACGCACAGCAGTTCCTTCTCCAGGTCATTGCCGTGGAACAGCTCCTGCATGATGTTGAGCACAGTGTTCTCCATCACGCTCGAGAGAATGGCCTGGCAGTCCTCGCTTCGTCGCGCATGTGCGTACAGCGTTGGAGCCTTCACTGACGCTGCAGGGAGCGTGGTCGCGGACTTGGACAGAGAGCTGGCTGCACGCAACGCCCGGATCGGAGGATCGAGAGTCTTGGTCTGAGCTTCCATGGCGTCTTTCACGACGTCCGAGTTCAGCGCATCCAGCATCAACGCCTCCATGACGAGGTAAATGATGTCGCGGCACGTCGACTTGTCGTTTGCTGAAGCCGGGGATGGCACAACTGGACTAGGAGCGCCCTTCGGTGGTCGCGTTGTGCTGGAGGACTTTGGTGGCTCCTTCACCGAATGACTGCGAACGCTATCAGTCAAAGGAAGCGGGAGTCCACGTAGAGCTTCTCGATCGTACATTTTCTCCAGAGCAGCTTGTGGCAGAACGTGTGCACGGATCCGAACGAGCAACGGGACGGAAACAGCGCTGAGCGGTTCTTCACGACTTGGGCCTGACGCTGAACTTGAATCCATTGCCTTTTTGGTGCTGCTGTCCTTTTGGTTTGTTTTGCTCGTGCTCTTCAACGGTGAGCTCATGGAGGCACTGCTGCTTTTCGAGTACGAAGCTCTTGGTTTCTCAGTCGCAGCCTCTTGAGTGGCGGTCGAGCGAACGATCACGGACGCTCGGACACCATTAGCAGGCGTCTTAAGCGACCTCGAATTCATGGACTTGAGCGGCGATCTGCTACCGTTTCTTGATGCTCCAGCATTCAGTTCACTCGCATTCTCGTCGTGGTACCGGACAAGACAAGGAATGTCGTGGTCAATGACAACAGCGTTTCCAAAGGTCTTAACACAGACTCGAATCAGGGTCTGATCGCCCACAGCGACCTCTCCCTTCATTGGGAAGAATTGGAGAAGCCCGTTTGCAATGAGTGGATGGCGCGAATCCCACTCAAATGCGAGCGAACGTTGCGCCACCGGTCCTTGGTTTCGCAGCACGAGCACTTGATTCACTTGAGAGTACATTGGCACATGGTGGAACTCCAGAATCTCTGACAGGAAGTGTGCTGGTTGATCAAAGGGCAGTGCCAGCGGCCTCTCTGGTGGCTCCATGTTCGCAATATTGCGTCGAATCTGAGCCAGAGACGACTCCTGCGGATGGTATCCAGTCGCTATGATCGTTATCATCACTGCTTCGTGGTATCCTTTACCCATGAGTCCGTGTGCTTTCAGAATGATGGACGTTTCCAATGTCTTGGCTTCGATGGGGTTGAACTCAATGTCGATGAATGTGAAGCTTTTCGCTGGTATGATCTCGGATGCGTTTGGGCAGTGGAGCACAGGGTAGCCATAGCTCTCTCTATTGACACGAGCAAACGCCTGGCTGCCAACTTCTAATCGAAAGGCGCATTCACCACGATTGAATACTTGGATCTGTTGCACTGGCGGTCGATCAAGAGCCGAGCCATTGCGACCATAATCATAGCCGTCGTCGTTCGAGCGTGGATGCGGTCGGAATCGGCGGAATTCGCCAATCATGACGGGTGACAGAAAGAACACGCGTTGAGGAAGGAACAGCTTCGGCTCATTGCGAGCGAGCGTACGGCCTTGGAATTCCAGCATCAATCGCTTGCCCTTGTCGACTTCCAAGTAAATCGGCAGGTCATGCACTCCATTGAAAGCGTCCGATGTGTACGAGTACGAGAGCGTCAAAATGATGCTCTGATGAGGCAGAAGCGTCGCTTTCCGTGGTGAAAGACCGAAAACTTGACTGTCCAGAATCGCGTTCAGACGCACCTCGTCAGCCGAAGGAGCTCCCGTTTCGGCCCAGTGCTCAATCTCAACATTGCCCTCTTTCGGGTACCGGAGGCAGAATTGAACAACAAGGCTTCCAGGGTTCTTCAGCTTCATATACACTCGCTCTGCAGGTGATCCCAGCGGCGCAGGAGAGAATGGCAGTATGAAACGTTTCGTCAATGGATCTTCAGCGTTTGGATCTTCCGAGTGGCTCGCTGCGCTTGCTCCCATAGTGATCGATTGCTCCTCTTCCTCCGTCAGAGGTGCTAGCAAGTACTCATTTAAATTGTGGCATTGGAACTGACTCCAGCCTAATTGCGTTGAGGCGCCCGGAATACGAATATCCTCGATTACAACGGTCGGAAATGACGCTTCTGCTTGGATGACACACTTCTTTTCGTTTCGCGAGTCCAGACGGATCCAGCGACTTAGAGAGGACTCCATTTCTTCCGTTGTGATTGCGCATGATACGTTGAACGTGAACTTCCCGGCCACTTGCGGCAGGAACGTTGCAGTGATCTGTTTCTTCGACCGCGCATGAATACGACCTTGCGGATCGGAGAACGTCAATGCGCCGCTAGTTGCGGACGACGCGCGATCCTGATCGTTTTCTTGCGGTCGAGTGGTCTCTGCATGCACTGACTGGTGCAACGTGAAATTCAGGTCGCAGTCGGCTGAGTTGACAATGAAAAACGACATTTTGGAGCTCGTGTTCACCAGAATGGTCTCGAATTTGAGTTCTTCGGGCTCGAACGTAATGGCTCCGACCGTACCCTTTGTCTGAATGCGCACTGTTGATTCTTGCAGAATTGGTATCTTCGTTTGCGTGGTTCTCTGCGACCAAGCAACGCTAATAGGCTTGATGGCAACCTGGAAGCGATTTATGTAGTCGCGAATCTCGTTGGGCGCAAAACAGCATTCGACTGTGACTGACTCTTTCCCATTCAGGCGCCCGAGCTTCGGCGTGACTTGGAACACATCATTGCATTTGCGTGGAATATCCCAGCGATACACTAGCGGCACTCGCGAAGTGTTTACCAGGTGAATATTTCTCACGGAAGTCAGGCCCAAAGCCGTTGGTTTGATAAAGATCCGTGCGTCGGTGGAAGCCATTGAGGGTAGTTCTTCAGCAGTCGCCAAGTCATCATAGAACGCGAGTTGAGGCAATGCGCAGATGCCCATCAGTTCAAGTGTATCGGGCTTGGAGCGCGCATTGTTCACGATGCACCCGAGCACATACGCATATCTCTTGACAGCGCGCGGCGCAAAGCGGATCTGAACGAGATGGAAGGATTTTTCAGCGATGTATCCACATTGTGGCTTGCAGGTGAAGGTGTCGCTCGGGTCGACCACAAACTCAAACATAGCAGGCGTGTCGCTTGAATTCTCCATCAGGATCGTCTGGAAGACGTTCTCGCCGAGATAACAGGGCGGAAAATGCACTTTCCGCTTGGACAGTCGAAATGAGATCTTGGGTAAGAACTGTTCCGTTGGAGACGAAAACGTATTGCCGCACACGTTCACGACGAGACACCACGGCGGAGTGAACGCGTCCACATTCACGAGGCGGAAGGTTCGATTCGACTTGAACGACACATACGCTTCAAGCTCTGCAAAGTAGTACGTGTTGGCCTCCGAAGGTTGAAAGGCGACGCGGAATTCGGCTGTGGCACCAGCGTTGATATCGCTGCTCTCAGGAAAGATGCTGAAACTTCGTGCTGGCTTGTTCTCAGTCGCATCGGACGCCATGGCCACGCGCCAGCAGCAGGTTACTTTGCCGTGCGTATTGTTTGTCACATGCAGCGTTTTCTTGCTTGGGAACTGGATGATCCCACAATTGCCGAATTCGAGCAATGGATTGCTGGCGAGAACCGGATTGGTTTTGTCATCATCGATACTGATGAAATACTCGTGGCAAGTCTCAACGGCAGCAAGTGAAGCCTCGCCGCTTCTAGTCAGGATCTGACTTGGAGGAGGTATCACGCCAGGAGCGATCTTGCGCTTGTTTGATGGTGACGCCAGCGACCCAGCGGCTTCTTCCTTAATGGCAAGCACTGCGCTCTTGTTCCGTCGCAGCGCTCCTTGAAGAAATAAATCATCGCCATGTTGCTGCATGTGTGCTTCCAGTTGATCGGGGCTCAGGAAAGCCAGGCCAGCGGCAGCACGAAGCCGATATGCATCAACGTGCGCTTGCTGGAAGGGAGACGGCCTCGTCTTGTCGTCGTACGCTGTTCCCAAGACGTCGAGCGAGACGGTGCTCTGGTTATGAATCAGCACGTAGAAGCGACGGTAGAAATTGCCCACATGCGAGGGCGTGAACGTGATGATCACATTGCGGTCTTGGAATGGCGCAATGCGACCATTGATCTGATTGAACTGGAACACGCCAGTCTGTTGGCAGGCAAAGTGAAACGACACTTCCACGGCCGATTCATTGCGCAGCGTCACCACACGAGAAGACGATTTACCGGCCACAATGTCGTGGAAGTTGATGGAGCGAGTGGGAACAAAGTTAGCGTCCGTGTTCTTCTTCCACAGCGTCACAACAGGACCCATCGCCCGCCCTTTGCAGGTCATACGAACGCAATTGCCGCCGGGGGTCAGGATGTCAAAGTGGTCGCACGTGAATGTTCCAGCGCTTAATGGTGTATACTGCACCTTGACCGTGATGGACGACTCCGGAGACACAACGCCGTGCAATGGTGAGAAGGAAAACACCGGCTCGTGGTCGTTCTCCACGTTTACAATCCGGAAACTCGCACGCACGAGCGACCGGTTGCGCAGCACAAACTCCTTCTCTGTCGGTGCACGTGGTGTGTTGGGCGCGCCCACAAAGATCTCGCCAAAGCTCAACTCTTGTTCCGATACGGAGACATGCGTGAACTTGCTGATCCCGCTGATCTTCATCTGCTGTTCAACACTTGCGGCCGTGAATGAGTCCTCACCGACTGACTGCAGTTCATCCAAGAGGCACAAAGAGCGAGTGTTAACGTAGTCCATATCCTAGAGTCCAAGACGTCTCATACCCGTACTAGACATGAGGCAGTCGTGACATACACCGCAGCACAGGAAGGCCAAAACGCTGCTGTCAGCTCCATGGCCTGGCCTGCGTTCACGCGGCCAGATGCCGGCTGGACTGCAAATGGCCGTCCATGCTCTCCCGCGCCTACAAAGCGGCCAGCCTCAAGCTCAGCGGCCAACCTTCAATTGAAACAAGCTAAACATGATCAGCGTAATACCAGCCAAGGTCCAATCGAAGACGGCGTCGATCTGCCCGTTGTTGCGCAGAATGAACTTCTTCTCGCTGGTCTCTGCGGTCGGGCAAAAGCCTAGGTCGATGCCCGGCGGTATCACGATGGAAAGCGCTGCCACACGTGCGAGCACAGGCAGTCGAAAGCGGCCGCTCGAGGCCGTCACGCCGCCTTCGATAATGTGCACTAGGAACGTGACAAAGTCGTCGTATTCCTCGAGCTTTACGGGTCGAAAGACGACATCCAGCACAGTCTGCATCCCTGGACTGAGTGTGATCATCGTGGGGAACTCCATGCTGAAGTACTTGGTCGTGGGCAGCTCGTATTTGAACTTGATGCTGCGTCGGGAGACGTTCTTGACCGTGATCTTCTTGACATGCTCGCCACCAGGCAGCCACGTGCCTGCGTCGAACCGCACAGCATCACCGGCATCGATGCCGTAGTGGCGCTGCTGCTCCACACGGTTCAGGATCGCGATGGAATCGGGCGGCGGTCTTGAGGTCATGACCACTGAGCTCAACAGCCTAGCGATATCTTCAGACTGACTGATCCGACGGGGCCCTGTTGTTGTGACCAGACACCGACCTTTCGTGCTCAACCTTTGGACACATTTAAACAGAGCTATAGAGACAGGTGCGCCCTGGGTTTCGTTAGCAGGGCAGCGTTCAGGACTCACGGCTTGCAGATGCAAGCGCGAGGAAGTGCTCGCTCGTGACTAGCTCAGTCCTCCCACTGCATCCGAAGTGGAGACGGACGTGATGCTTCTGGGCTCTGGCAGAGCTGATGGCCATACATCTGTGTATGCAAGAGAGAGATGATTAGTTCAAACCACATTTCTGCCGGAGGAGAAGCTGACGCCCGCCGCGGATCAACGGAGCTTCTGGTTCCCGCCAAAGTGATGACCACATGGTAATCATGCTGCCAATTTCAGCGAATGAACGACGTTGCAATGTGCTCATATATATTATTGGCTGAAAAATGCGCTACAATTCATTGATTGGCTGAAAACAAATGTTTCCCTCTTCCCCTGCGTTTTCCATATTTTTTTCGCGACAAATTCAATTTGTCGCAGCAGCCAGGAGGTACGATTCCCACTGAAGAGCTTCTTTGCTGCACCTCTTTGGGAATGGGATTGCCCCGTATGAGCTGCTCACTCACGACCATGCGCGGCCTCGTGCGAATTGCTGCGCCTGCGTAGATGCCCAAGGCCGGACGACGTCGCTCCGTGGTCTGGGAGTGCTTTGTGGAGCACCCAACGTCTGGCAAGCGCCGCGTGCTCTGCCGGTTCTGCCAGCATGACACCGTCGCGAACCCGATCCGCATGGTGCGCCACATTGTCAAGTCCTGCCCGAACGCTGACGAAAGCCACAAGCGGATCTGCCGACAGTACCAGAGTCTGACGGTGCCTGCGCGACGTCGCGATACAGACACATCGTTTGAACCGGACTCAGTGTCGCTGTCAGACCAGGAAACCAGTAGAGCACAGACAACTGCTTCTACACTGATTACGGGGTATTCTACGGCTGCTGCTGTGGCTGCGGCAGCGCACGCGCATGCTGAACAAGTAAAGTCCGGCAATGCACCTGGCATGTTTCTACCGCTCCTGCAGCCCAATAACAGCGTGATGGAGATCCAGAATCAATCAGCTGGCCTGAGAGTGCATTATGGCAGGTGCGTTCCTTCCACAGTGGCTTATCGTTAATGCATTTGTTTGCTCTGGATACTAATGTATTACATTGTGCCCAAAAGCGATATGGAACAACTTGTCCAGCAGCAGCAGCAACAACATCGCATGGATGCTGCACTGGCGACGCTTTCTAGCTCAACGTACCTGGCTTCTGCTGTGATGGATGCAGCACTAACGGCACAAGCGCGCGAGAAGCTCACTATGGCACTGGTCACTGATGGCATTGCGTGGTCATTTCTCGAGAATCAAGAGTTCAAGCAGTTTATGCATTTGCTTCGGCCGGATTTCATTCCGCTCTCAGTGGCCGATATTGAGCAGCACGAGTTCCCACGCTTGCATGGCAATGCTTGGAACGAAATTGCCTTCTTCATCGAGTCTGCGAACATTATCACTGTTCTCTTCCAGACCGAGAATATTTCAGTTAATGGGACATCCACAAGACAAATCACGTGGTCAGCCGCTGACCAAGACTTTCGGAGCGAGTTGCTTGATATTCAACAGATGCCTACAAGCGATCCTCTTGAAGCCTTAGCCCAACGAGTGACTCAATTCCTCCAGACGATACCTCGAAACCCAAACGCACTGCTGCATTTCTGCTGCGAAGGCATTGATGCGTCGGCTGGAATGCTTCGAGATCTAGTTATTCGCGATCGTGGAACTAGCGGTGTCACTTTCGTCGGTGGCTGCATGATGAACCAATCGCTGCTTTTGCTCAAGGATACGATTGATTCACTTGCGAGCTTGGATTGTGTCATTGAGAAGTGCGTCGAAATTGCTTTGCTGTACGGCGAAGCTATGAGCTCACCGCAATTCTCACGACTGGGACTCGAAGACAAAAATCCAGATATTCGAAAGCCAACGCCCGACAGCTTGCTGTCGTTTGTCGAGTGTGTTCGCCAAGTGCAATGCATGAAAGATGTCATTTGTGAAATGGACGAGCGCGAAGAATCTAATATAAAGTTCCCGGAAGACAAGAGTGAGGAAGCCAGCTGGAAGATTGCCTTTCGTAGTATCGCAAACGATGACGCGTTTTGGACGAGTCTGAAGAGTGCGAACAGTATCCTTTCAAGCTTTTCGTATTTGATGACCTTGAGCGAGATAGAGAGTGCAACGTCGGGGCAACTCCTGTTGTGCTGGCTGTATCTCTACTATTCAGTAAACTGTTCCTCAAGTACATCGGAAGCTGAGAAGATGGCATTCAATGAGCGCTACGTGAGACGGATGCGCTCTTTCGGCATTCAAAATGCTGTCGCTTGCTTGATACTGGAGCCGCATATTCACGGTCTGGGGCTGAGTGCTCTCGGTAAGCGAAAGGCCCGCTCAATCATCACGGATGTTGGCTCTTTATTGAATCCAACCATCAAACGCGCGCATCTCGTTGAACAGCTGCTCAAGTATCTGAACCGAGAGCGCCCATTTGACGACTTGGACTCCTGGGCCATGATGGATTCGATGCCTCGACTCTTTTGGATGGAGTACACGGCAGATCTACCCGAACTGGCATCAGTAGCGCTTGCTGTGCTTGGGTATCGGTCGTTTTCCACTCCGCTGGATCAGATGTGGCATCGCATGGGCACTCAGCAGCATCGCCACCAATTGATCGGCTCTCAGTGCATCGATGCTAAACTGACATTCCAGAGAGCGCAACTCAAACATCACCACCGGCAATCGCATGTCGATAGGGATATGAAACACAAAAGCGCTTTGCTCAAGTTTAGCGAATGCTTCGACACAACGAAAGACGCGATTATTCAGGCGTCAATTTCAGTCGATACGACACAAGATTCGACCGAGAAAATTGAACAAACCTTTGACGAAGGCAGCACAGATCGTGGAGACGACGGAACGGATCTAAATACTGAAGTGGACGCCATTCCAGCAAAAGGAAACGATGCTCTCAATGATGAAGATGCTGCAGATACAAATCCTCTCTCCAGGTCGACTCTAACGGCTTATCATCAGTTCAAAGTCAACCTGCACAGCGTATTTGAGGAGCCACTGCCAATGCCGGAAGACGCCCCATCTCCTGAACGCTTCGAACTGGATTGGCTCCTTCTATCTTCGCCATCTGTCCAAAAGCAATTGAGAGACTGCCTTGATCGGCTTCTGTGGAGATCTGGCGCTTCGGATTCGACGGAATCCGTGCACGAAGACTCAGCCAATAACGACCACCAGCGTGAGGGCGAATCGTCGTCAATCTAGCGACACAGTTAACCCTTTGTAACCGAATATTACACGTATATTTGATTTGACAGTTCTTTCGGTTCTTCTTTTATCGGGAATCTTCAGACGAGAGAAATGGGTCCGCCGACCTCCACCGGCAGGCGGCGCGAGCGGATGGAGACCGAGCAGACGCTGCTGGGCACGGCCAGGCCCAGATCCGCCAGCCCTCCGTCCCCATACACAACGCAAGGTCTCGAGTGGTCCTCTCCGACGTTTACGCGTGCGCGCGCGCGTCCAAGCAACCTGCACTCGTATCTGCGTGCGAATCCTAGCTTCCCGCTCACGCGCACAGCCGCTAGAAGCAACTCTGAACGCATGGAAGTTACACGCGTAGCAGCTAAACCCACTTGGCACGAGCCGAAGACGTACAACACAGTGCAATCGCAGGCAACGCGAAGCACACAGGTAATCGTAGGGTTGTCTCGTTGCGAATCGGATACGAAGAGGCTAACTGTGTGCTACAGACAATGGTCGACCAAGAGGAACGCGAAGCCAAGATAAGTCTGGGAGCATATGGTGCGGTGGACAGCATGTCCACGGAGACTGTGGATTTCTTGATTGGCGTATTGATCAAAGTGAGTCATTCTTCTGAATCGTATGCGCCACGAAATTGCCAACGTGACTGCTCTTGTGGTGCGCATAGAGAAAGCAGACGCTGGAGTCACGATCAAACAGCCTCGAGTCGTCAGTGGGAGGCCCTCGAGAGGTACGCTCTTTGGCTACGATTCCCATACATCAGCAATACGCATTGACGGAGAGATGGCGCATTCATCCACTTGCAGGACTCGTCGATACCATACAGACCTGATCGATCCCGCTGGGCAATTGGCCGATCTAGTGATGAAGATGCTGAAGAAGGAACGACCAGTGAAGATGATGACCGAACGAGCGAATTTCGGACTCCATCTCCACCAAGCACTGTCGCAACAGCAGCAGCGGCAGCCCAGCCTCCACAACTGGTCCATTCACGCTCCTTTGAAGCACTCGTTCAGCTAGAGAGCATCCTCGAAGCTCGACACACGACGCTCATGCAGGGCGGGCTCCTAGACATCGGTCTCGCAGCAGAAGCCTCGCCCATCAAGCAGAGCATGCGCACCGTGATGACCGACATCCACAACAACGGCCTTCACCATCAGCGGCAGGGGAGTCGCCGCCATCGCGTGGCCGACTGAAACGCAAGCCAGCAACTATGTATTGCTGCCACTCAAAGCCCAGCTTCACTCTGTACTGTATCTATAATGCCATGTTCGGTCTCTACCCCATGGCTCGTTTAGCTCTTGAACTTGCATTCTGTTGTTTGACGTGCCAGAGACCCACGCGATTGGCTGATCGCAACCTGCAGATGATGTGTCGATCGTCCAGCAGCCAATCAGAA
Source organism: Elongisporangium senticosum (assembly GCA_023335835.1). Taxonomy (NCBI): domain Eukaryota; phylum Oomycota; class Peronosporomycetes; order Pythiales; family Pythiaceae; genus Elongisporangium; species Elongisporangium senticosum. Next base: position 532 of record JAADVQ010000108.1, on the reverse strand, counting down.
CACAGATAAAGGTGAGTGCGCATTCCGCCAATTGAGATGCGCTTCCCAAGTTGTTGCTCTTCCGCCAATCCATCAACGTGGATCACTTTACTGTACGACGTCTCTATGCATTTATATCTCCTTCTCTCGTTGCAGCATGGATGCAGCCTGCATTTACCCAAGCAGCCCCTATTTACAGTAGTGAGCTTGCTTGCTTCAGAACACTCTGGATCCGCTCGCTCTCTCTGCACATGATTCTTCCTTGCAGCATGCCGGATGGCGGTTGAAGAGGAGGAAGGCGTACGCTCGCAATGTGAGCGAGCGTACATCAAGCATGTAGCTCCTCCATGTGGCCAGCATTCTCTCTACCGCCGCCACGACTGCTAACCGCCGCTCAATGCGACACGCTTTCGGTTGCCTTCACCTCAAATCGCGCTCGCTCCTCCTGCCGGCCGCCGCCCAGTTGGCATTCCGCCGTACGCTCCCAAGCGGGGCAGTGCATAAATGAGGAGTGGCCGTACGCTCCCAGGGGAGATCTGGCCAGTTGAGGAGG
>JAADVQ010000107.1:0-31216 GCA_023335835.1 Elongisporangium senticosum | reverse complement strand
CCTGCGTTGACGCTTTGGGTGCAGTCTGTCAGCCTGGTCTCTGCTCATCATGTCCCACAGTAGGATCTTTGACACTCCGATCAAGGATCTGGCTGTGGAGTGTCGCAATGCCCCGTCGTTCCATGGAACTGCTGAGATTTGAGTCTCCGTGGAACCAACGGTGGCGCAAACTTGTCAGGTTACTGCTCACTTCGCAATTCGTCCTACCGTGCGTAGCCCAAGTGAACTCGCGTGATTGCTGCTCGATCATGCGCATCTCGTACCTCGTGTCCGCCCTTGCGGCTGTACTGTTGACTCAGGACGTCATCGGCACGTGCTACAACTATTCCTCCCGCTACAAGACGACGCTTACTGGCGTCTGCGTCTGCAATGCGACTCACTGCGACGACTCGGTTGCGAACGACTACACCAGTCTGACCTCTGGCCAAGTCGGCGTGTACCGCACATCCAAGGCCGGTGACCGCCTCGCGTACCAGGTCTACAACGTGGACACGACGACCGACACCAGTCCGGACTTCACGCTTACTGTGTCCACCACGTACCAGACCATCCTCGGCTTCGGCGGTGCGCTCACGGATGCTGTGGCCATCAACGTGTATCTGCTAAGCTCGACGCTGCAGCAGAAGGTCTTGGACGCGTACTACTCGGAGACTGGTCTTCAGTACACCATGGGTCGCATTCCCATCGCCTCTTCAGACTTCTCCACGAGCGTGTACTCGTACAACGACAACGAGAACGACTTCAACATGACCAAGTTCTCCATCGACGTGGACAAGTCGCCCAACTCGAACAAGATCACACTCATCAACCGCGTGCTCAACATGACGTCGCGTGATCTCAAACTCTTCGCCACGTCGTGGGCGCCACCTGCGTGGATGACGACGACCAACTCGACACTCGACTGCGCGCTGCAGGGCTCCCCCGGCGGCGAGTACTACGAGGCTCTGGCGCTGTACTACTCCAAGTTCTTCGACGCCTACGCGGCGGAAGGCATCAATTTCTGGGCCATGACCGTGCAGAATGAGCCCACCAAGCCGACCATCGAGCTGAACCAGTGGCAGTCGCTTCGCATGAGCGGTGCTACTGAGCGTGACTTCATCAAGCTTGACTTGGGCCCGATGATGAAGAAGAATCACCCGAACCTGCTGCTCATCGGTTCAGACGACCAGAAGGGAGTTATCAGTGATCGCCTGCAGCCCTACGAGGACTCCGAGTCCCTCGCGTACCTCTCTGGTATCGGCGTTCACTGGTACGACGACATCGACTTTTTCTTCTTCGGTCTTGGCGGAGACTTCGACAAGATCAACTCCTTCCACACCAAGTACCCGGACCTCTTCATCCTCGCCACCGAAGCCTGCGAAGGCTACCTTCCTTCTCTCATCGGCACGGGCGCTGGCACCAAGCTCCAGAACTCGGACACTGCCTGGTCTCGCGCCGAAAACTACGGCTACGACATCATCCAGGACCTGAACAACTACGCCTCCGGCTGGATGGACTGGAACATCGTGCTCGACACCACGGGCGGTCCCAACTGGGCCGGAAACTACGTGGACGCGCCCATTCTGGTCGATGAACTCAACGGAGCCGAATTCTACAAGCAGCCGATGTACTACATCATGGGCCACTTCTCCAAGTTCCTGCCTGCGGGCTCGGTGCGCGTGGAGTTCCCCAAGGCGGAGAACAAGTGGAGCAGCGTGGACCGCACGGCGTTCGTGGACCCTGAAGGCCGCACGATTGTGTTCTTCTTCAACCGCCGCAGCTCGTCTGTTAGTGTGTCTGTGAAGCTGGCCAGCGCCAAGACCTTCACGCTCACTCTGCCGGCGCACTCGATCCAGACCATCATCATCCCTGCGTAAACGATGCAAAACCAATTTGATTCCTAATAACATGCGTATTTGCTCTGATGTTACTCTGCTGCCTGTCTCTGAATTCGCTTCACATGCTGTGGCGTAGTACCTGAGTGAACTTCTCAATCTTGCGTGAGTGTCAAGTCTCCATCGCGGAGAAGGCCACGCAGCGACCAGCCCGTGCGCTTTCCGTAGTTGTCGTCCGAGTGGTGCCAGGACCAGAACGACCAACCCGCACGAGCACCGCGAAGGCCGTCCAGCTGAGCTTGACCGAAACGTTGGAAGGTCGTGGTGTTGGCAAACGGAGCGGAGTCCGGCGAGCCCATGCTCCACTCGCCCATGAACAGCCAGTTGCCGTGCCACGCGTCGATTGTGCTGTTGGCGTAGTTCGCAACGGCCTGAATCAGCTGCTCCTCGTTGAGTCCTTCGTATCCCCATTTGAAGTAGGGATGAAACTCGTGCCAGACATTGTCGTACTCTGGAGCACTCATGAAGCCTTGCATGTTGCCAGCATTCTGCTCCGTCAGCATCGGAGATACGCCGATTACGCAATTGTTGCCCGTATCGCGAATGAGCTTGTAGGTGCGCTTGTAGTACGAGTGAACGATCTCGGGGTCCGTCGGATACTCGGGCTCATTCATGAGGTTCAAGCCCAAGAAGCCCGGGCTTTGCTTGTAGCGACCGGCGAGGAACGTGGCCCACTGGACTGAATTCTCCACATTCTCTGGGTTTTGGTACCAGTCGTGGTCACCTACAGCCACGGGAGCACTGTGGTCGCGGCCGTTCTGCGATCCTTTATGCGCGTGAAGACTCAGGATCACGGCGATGTCGTACTTCAAGGACCATTCGTTCACCAGACGATCGAGGTACTTGAGCGCGCCAGGGGCGTAGACCTTCCACTGCCCACGGTTCGCGGTATCCGTCGAATCTTCTCCGACGATCCAATATCCGACTGGTACACGCACAGTGTTGAGGCCAGTATCGGCGATATCTTTGATGTCTCTCTCCGTGATCCACGTGGAGCGATGAGTCTCGAATCGCGTGTCTCCGTCTTCATGACCGAGATGTTTCATGGTGACGTACTCGCCCTGGTCGCAAATATCTTGAGAAACGTTGGTCCAGATGCCAGAATCGTACGTCATCCAGCTTTCCGCCACGAGCCAACCGCCGAGATTAACTGCGCGGGCAGGAACAGTGCCTTGACGGATCGCCGACTGCACGTGCGCGTCGCTCGAGTGGACCAGAGAACTTGCGAGGAGCAACAGAAGGAACTTCATACTGAAAAGACTGTTGACCTGTGACTCACGGATCGAGATTGAGAATACCAAAGTTGGCAATCGCCTGCTTCGTTGACGGGCGATAACCCAATAGTCCTGCGACTTCGGTATCGAACACGCTGATGCATGTTGAAGTGCGTGCGTTATCAGTGACAACCATCAAATCAGGCTGTAAATGAATGGTTGAACCAAAGCGTTGTACTCAGATTGACTAGCCATCTCGTTAAGAGACCGCCTATCACAGCCACGACCACACTATTGATGAGTCCACGTTTGAGCTGCGTGCTCAAGGTTCTATGGCGAGCAGAAGTCGTGCTGACCAAGATTGATGACATCCGGTGTCAGGACAAAGCCCATAACGCCACCAACCACGATAGCGAATGGAGTCGGGAACGAGAAAATGCCGACCATGATGCCTGTCGCGAGTCCCACGGCTGCGCTGGCGTTGTTGTGGACCGCCTTTTCCCACAGGAGGAAGATGGAAGCCACCACGAGTCCTGTCGCAGCCGCATTGACCCCTTGAAGATAGATTTGAAGCTGTTTCTGGTCACGGACGCGTTCCCAAAGTGGCAGCAGAGCAAAGACCAGTATCAGTCCTGGTCCAAAGAGTCCGCAGGCAGCCACGACAGCTCCTTTTACCCCGAACAAGATGGCGCCGAGGTATGCGGAGATGTTGAACAAGGGTCCCGGAAGAGATTGAACCAGCGCAAAACCTACGAGGAAATGCTCCTTGGTAACCCATCCACGGTTGACAATGTCGGTAAGCAGCATTGGCAGCATGACTTGGCCACCTCCAAAGATGATGGAGCCCATCCAGTACAGGATGAAGAAAAGCGTTTCAAGCGAATGGTCTGCAGAATTTTGAGGCTGAAGCACAGCCAGCGAGATCATACCCGCAAGCCAAGCCATCAGGATCAGGCCAGCCACTGCCGGATGGATGCCAATCTGTCTACAGCACACAGTCGAGTAAGAAAATACGCATGACAATGTAGTCCTGATTGATTGTCGTACTCACTTTTCCAAGTTGTGGGTGACGATGCGTTCATTGGAGAACTCGACGTCGGTCGCCAGCCCACACATGTACGACAGCAAATAGATCAACCCTCCAGTGGCCATGATGGTTGGAAACGTGAGCGATGACAGACCAGTGGTGGCCAGTACCAGGAACGCAGTGGCTGAGGCGATAAAGCACTTGACGATGTCGTCTCCGCATGACTTTTGCCAAAGGCGCACAGCAGCGATGACGACCAAGGACACTGCTGCGGGGGCGAGCCCAGCCATCCATGATGGCAGTCCATCTATTCAGACCATGCAATCAGTCATACTGCAATTCGTATGTGAATAGTAACGACAGTACTACCTTGGAGGTAAGAGCGCGCTCCAAGCCCTGCTAGTGTCATGATGATCGCACTAGGAAGGATCCAAAAGACGATGGCGACCAATCCGCCCAGCGGGCCAGCGCGAAAGAGACCCATAGACGTCATGAGCTTTGGATGTGCAAATGAGCCAGTGTGATCAGTTCAAAGAGCACTAGCTAATGCAATGAAGAAGGCAACCTGCGTGGACGAGGGGCCAGGGATGGCCGACACGATCGAGAACGTTTCCAGGAAGCGCTCGTCCGTGAGCCATTTCTTCTTGTCTACAGCAAGATACACACCTTCAGCTACTATTCTGACTGCCGAACTGCGGGCATGACGACTCACAGACAAAGCGATCATGGGCAAGCGCCACATGAACGGGCGGGCCGCCAAACGAGAACACCGCGAGTGAGACCGTTTCTTTGACCACGGACGCCAGACGCCGCAGCAGAGACTCTTGTTTGGTCGAGTGCTCCATGCGGGGGCCGCCCAGAAGCGCGTCGTATTCACGCGCCATTCTGCTGTGTTCGTTCTGGCTGAGACGCCTTCTCGCTCGGCCAGTTCTGTGGTCAGCAGCAAAGATTCAAGTGGATCCAGAAGCTGCACCCATTGACAAGCAAGCACTTCAGCAAAATCTGAAAATTGAGATTGGTACATTTAACAAAATGCTGAAGCGTAACCTTGGGTACGATGGAGAGTCTGTTACGTGTGAGCAATCCCTCACAAAGATAATACTGTATCTGGTTATGCCGGAATGATGATGGTCTGAATGGAGTGCGCTGGCAGCGTGAGCGTGAATGTCTTCGCGTTGGCCTGTTTCACAGAGACGCTGACGGACGAGTCGCGACGGTTGAAGAAGATCACGATTGTGCGCTTGCTCGTATCCAGGAACGCCACTCGGTCGACACTGTCCCAACTGTCCGCGGCCTTGGGGAACTCGATACGCACAGATCCGGCTGGGATGAACTTGGAGAAGTGGCCCATGATGTAGTACATCGGCTGCTTGTAGAACTCGGCTCCGTTTACTTCATCCACCAAGATGGGCGAGTCCACGTAGTTGCCGGCCCAATTGGGGCCACCAGAGGTTGAGAGGGCGAGATTCCAATCCATCCATCCGGCAGCGAAGTTGTTCATATCCCAGACAATGTCGTAGCCGTAGTTCTCCGCGCGGCTCCAGATCGCATCCGAGTCGGTCATTTTCGTCCCAGCTCCTGTCCCTAGAATGGAAGGCAGATAGCCTTCGCACGCTTCCGTACCGAGAATGAACAGACTGGGATAGTTGTTGTGGAAGGAGAGCAGTTTGTCAAAGTCGCCCCCCGTGTGAAGGAACCAGAAGTCGAGGTCCGAGTACCAGTGCACACCGACGCCTGATATGTACTTGAGAGCATCTGCGTCTTCGTACGGCGCTCTGCGGTCGCCCAAATTCCCCTTGTTGTCGTCCATGGTGATGATCTTGAGACTCGGGTGGTTCGTCTGCATGAGCGGGCCCAGGTTGAGCTTGATGAAGTCGCGCTCAACCTCGTCACTGAATCGCAGCGACTGCCACGCATTGAGCGTGATTGCGGGTTGCTCCGGCTCGTTTTGCGTGGTGATGGCCCAGATCGGAATGCCTTCCGCCTCGTACGCGGTGACGAACTTGGAGTAGTACAGAGCTAGCGCAGCCCAGTATTTATCGCCCGGCGAGCCCTTGAGATGGCAGTTCAACGTCGTGTTTTCTTGAGTGAGCCACACTGGAGGCGCCCAGGAAGACGCAAAGAACTTGAGGGTTCTCGTGGTCGTGCTTATGGCGCGTTTAATCAAGTTCAGCTTATTCGAGTTGGGCGATCGGTCCACGTCGATCGAGAAATGCGTCATGTTGTAGTCCTCCGCCACGTCATTGTACGAGTACACGCTCTCGGAGAAGTCAGTGGATCCAATCGGAATGCGGCCCATGGTGTATTGGATGCCCGTATCGGCGTAGTAGGCGTCCAGCACCTTCTGCTGCAGCGTGGAGCTGAGCTTGTAGATGTTGATTGCCGCCGCGTCCGTGAAGGCGCCACCGAAGCCGAGCATCGTTTGGTACGTTGTCGATGTATCAAGCGTGAAGTCAGGGCTGCTCACAGCCGTAGAGTCTACTGTGTGCACCTCATACGTGAAGCGGTCCCCAGCCTTGGACGTGCGGTAAACGCCGACTTGGCCGGTCGTCAAGCTTGTGTAGGCGTTTGACACAGTGTCGCAGTAGGTCGCATTGCAGACGCAGACTCCGCTGAGGATGGTCTTGTAACGCGATGACCAGTTGTAGCACGTTGCCGCGGCTCCTTTAGCCAACAAGGCGCCTGCCAAACAGGCTGTGAGGGCAGATAGACGCATGGAGTTGACTGTTGCTTGAGATGGCGAATCAGGAAATGATGTCTTGGCTTGAATGAATCGATTCAAAGAGCGCGAGGCTAGAGAGCATTATGGAAGACTGGGAATATCGAAGGCGACATCACAGGGACAAACAAGCCAAAGCGATCACATCACCAGCGTCCATCCAGCTGCCCCACAGGTATCGGCATCATTTGGGTTATCATCACCAGCAAATCCTTGCAGTTTGCAGTCTAAACTACAAGTTGACGCAATGTTCTCTTGGATAACTGGTACTTTGATCCTCTCTATATGCTGATCTGATAAGAATGAATGTCTCATCAGAAGCGGAGAAGAATAAAACCCGCATTGACTAACGTTACATATCTCGCAGTCAAGGCTGTCGGGATTCATCTTGCTAGCCATCGCTTTCCTTGAGGGTGGAAGCGATGAGACTGCAAGCATTGCCGCGCAACAGCTGCAACGTGTTCGGGTGTTGAAGTTCATTTGGGAGTTAACATTTTTACTTTGCGAGGGATTAGTCCTGATACTCATCCCTTGTAGATCCGATATCTGCTCACTTGATTGTTGGAAGAGTTTGCAACTGCTGTGTTCGTTCTCATCACCGAAGATACAGGATGGTTGACTGGATGCGATCTGGAACATGTGAGCTCTGACGTATCAGCCATTCAGCCAGCCACACAGAACGACTGAGGAGCAAATGCACCAACAGCATGGCAAGACACACTTCTACTATGGCTCATTGCCTACAAAAACGCTGGAATGGAAAAAGGGAGATGCGTGATGGATGGCGTCTCCAGACAGAGAACGAGCTCCTTCTTTGAAGTCCACGCATCTGCTCAATGTATCCGCAGAGCATCTTCAATGAGCTCAGCCGGTTGTGTTCGATGGCGCTATTTAAAGTGCCTTTGGCTCCATTACAATAGAGTCATCTTTCAGAAGGGCACTAAGATACCAGCCCGTGTATATACCGCGGTTGTCATCCGAGTGGTGCCATGACCAAAAAGACCAACTTGCCTGCGCAGGTACGAATCCAGTTGTGCTTGCACAAACTGCTGCGATTGGTGAACGGAGTTGGCGCCGACCGACCATTCACAAACGAAGAGGCTGCTGCCATGCCACATGTCCATTGTGATTGGGTCGTCGCTCCTAGAGCAACCAGACAAAGTAGGAGTCCACGTATTGAAACAGATGTTTTTTCAGTTGTGCAAGGCTTTGCTGTTCTTGAGTCACAGCCAGCTATCGCCCCAAGAGATTCCTCGAAGAGATTCGAACCTGAACGCTGCTCCAGAGGTTGTTGAAACGATTTATGTGTACTATCATATAGATTCAAGATAATACTGCAGTAGAATATGTATATATGCAATGACTACAACCATTTTGTTCATGCTGAAGCATGCTTACATGCTCCACAGCACAGCTGAAAGGCACAGCAGACAGGCTAACCCAATCGACCGATGCATGCTGATTGAGTCTGATCCGAGAAGACCGTTCGACGCTCCACTAGCACTGGTGCCGCTAGAGCTGGAGCCGTCTCCGTTGGAGCTGGAGCCGCCGTTGCTGCTTGAAGCAGTGGATGTGTCTGTGCTTTCAGAGCTACCGCTGTCGAATGCGGATGAATGACCACTTTCCGAAGTCGATTCATCTCCAGTCTCTGATGCACTTTCGCTATTAGAGTAGCTAGCTTCCGACGCGCTGTCAGAGCTCGACGTGCTGCTAACGGCTGAAATGGGCCCATATGACGAGCCACTCGGACATCCTTGTTTCACCACAGAAGGGCATTTACCCGAGTTGATGGTAAGAGAGTCGCCAGCCCACGTGAGAGAGCTGATCTTGGGGAAGTTTGCTGGACATGTCAACGCGTCAGTCCGGTCGGCAGCAGGCTTGAAAGTGTCATATTTCACATCTCCGGAAGTGTCAGTGGTTTTGTACGCCTTGGCCAGTGAGTCAAAGTTGGGCATGCGCACAAACTTGCAGGGGGTGGTGACATCATCGCAGTCTTCAGGCGACAAATATCCGAGACCGTAGTTCTGAGGTCCCCACGACGTGAAAGGGTACGCCGATGTGGACTGAGAGTTCGCGTTCTCTGTTGAGTACTCGAACTCGAACCCACCAGCGAAATATTCACTGTAGTCCACCATATTCATCCATTTTGCATCATGGAATGTTCGCTGACCAGCATATCCGTCGACGGTCGGAAATGCTGTGCTCGTGCACCCAAATTCCGTCAGTAGCGTCGGCACTGGCATTTTGAGCGACTTGAAGCTATCACGTAATTCATTGAAACCAGTGGCCTTCTTTGGATCGGAAATATCATCGCATTCAACGTAGACATTGATTCCATACCACTCCACAGTCTCAAAAGGGTCATTGTCTCCCTTGCAGTTGTAGTACGCGGCGTTGGCTTCGCGATCAGTGTCAGCCATTACGACGCCTACTGGAATCTTGCGCATACTCTTGCTTGAAGAGCACATATCGATGTAGGCGCGCATGTCCCGGATGAACTTTTTCTGGCACGGTGCGTTCCATTGCGCCGGATTGCCTCCAGTGCGATGATTGATTTCGTTACCACCGCTGAAAGCCAAGACGTTCGTGTACTTGGAGAATTCGTTGATAATATCAATACCACGTTGCTTGTACGAGGCTGGATAGCACGCCGGTGCTTCATCCGCAGTGATCTCGCACCCTTCACAGTTCGCTCCCATATCTACGATCACGTAAATGCCCGCGGACTGAAGCGCGCACATGAAGGCCGAGTGATCTTTTTTGGGGTCGACTGCATAGAGGCGAATGGCGTTGGCGTTCAGAGCTTCGAACTGGGGAATATCTCGTTGCCAGATGCTCTTGAAATCTTCAGTGAACAGGTCCAAGTTGTTTGCATCCAAGGATCCTGTGTTCGGGCGAGGGTAGTAGTCGACACCACGCGTGCCGAAATACTCGCCAGTAACGCTGTCGAAAAAGCGGTAGCCCTTGATCACCACAGGATTTGTGGTAGCTGCGCACATTGATGCATGCAAGAGCGCCGTGAGAACAACCAATGAGGAGCACTGCTTGGTCATCATGTTGAAGAAGCTTGAGTGAGAGGGCAGTCGATAAAGGGATAATGAAATGGTTTGAAGTGCTTGCGAATGCACAAAACTGCCATCTTGCTACTAGCACGTGGGAATGCAGTCAGAATAATCTTTTCCGTTAGAAGAACTTGCTGTGCGACGTGTATTGGAGCTAAAATTGACTTTATTCACGCGATGTGGGCTAAAATTACGTACTGGGATATACATTTTGCATGCATCTCAGCTCAATCATGTTCACTTTAAGCCACCACTCTCAGCTCAGGAATGTTCTTCGGGCGAAGGATGGCTGGAAGAATGTCTTCGTAGTATCGCGTCTTGTGATCATTGTACAGTTTCTCCAGCGCTGTGCGATAGAGCGCAGAATACTTCGCGATGTCCTCGGAAGTAGGTTGTGGGATGTGCGGCACATCCATGGGCTTTCCAATAACAATGTGCAACGGATGAACTCGAGGTAGGATCCCAAATGGACAACCACATATGCCGACCCCGAAAGCCAACGCTGGCGCGACTTTGAACCATGACAAGAAATACTCCTGAAGGGATCGAAGACTGGAACCTTTGGGATTTGGAGCCTGCGTCAAAACGATGAGTTGTGCTGCTCAAATACCGCAGGAAGCTGTTAACAGACCTGATAGTACAAATCATTTTCACCAAATGAAAAAGCTGGGACGATCGGTGTTCCTGTCGAAAGCGCCAAACGAATGAAGCCTTTCCGCTTGTTGAGAACAATGTCGTATGAATGTGGACGCGCATTAAGGGCCTACGCAACGCTCGATACAAGCTCAATCCTTTTGTTCACAAACAGCTCGAGACCTTCGTTTTTGGCGAACCTCAGCAGCTCCACCGCACACAATTGCAACTGAGCGATTGCGTCTGAGCGCTGTCGCCAGAGATTTGAAGCTTGCGTCCAAGAACCCCAGCGCCAGCAGCAGATCACGCCAGAAAGGAATACAGAAGTTGATTCCGACCTACAGTAGAATCCTCATGAGTAGATTGACAGAAAGTATGGCTGGTGTGGTGCTCACAGTCGCGATGGCAATGTCCAAGTCGTGGTTCTTTTTCGAAAGGCCAGCGGCGTCAGATGCCTAACAGTACCACAGCAACGAAGTCCGTCATTGATGGCTGTGAGAAGAGATATGTATGCAACCTATATCACGTACAAAGGTCAGCCAGGCGCTGATCCCGGCTACTCCATGCGGATAGAAAGCAAAGAGGTATCGCTTGGAAGCGTCAAGCTCGACCTCTTGGGCAAACGTGAGAGGAAAATAGGAGCGACACGAATCCCAGAACCTGTGCGCAGTCATTGGTCAGTCTAAACAGCGGCGCAATAGCGAGCTCTAACAGTACCGTGCTCTGCGCAGCCCTATGAAGGGGCGCCCCTTTCCATTGAAGGGCACGTCGTCTACGAAGAGTGCCCACGCCAGGAGCTACGATCAGTCAGCAGATGAATGCGCAGTCGAAACGAGCGAGATGCGCAAGGAAGCGAGTGTACCAGTAACTCCAGCAGCAGTCCGTACGGCCCTGCCCAGAGAACCAGCGCCGCATTAATGCCCAGGGAGAGACCAACGAAGGCGCCGAAGACCCACACGCCCCAGCGCATGCTCCCGAATGAACAGTGTCGTGTTCTTTTTTTACCTTCCGACCTTTGAACCAGAATATAAGAACGAATCAGATGGAGATTCAGATCACGAGCTGGCTTCTGCGAAGTAGCGATCTGAGCGACCAGCCGCAGTGCACCATCGGATGCACGTCATCGGCATGACGCCAGGACCAGAAGAGCCAGCCGGCCCTGGCGCCCTGGAACGAGGCGAGCTGCGTCTGCCCGAAGCGGCCCAGAAGCTCCTGGTCGTGGAACGGCGCAAACGCGTCCCAGACGCCCAGACTCCACTCTGAGATCAGCAGCGGATTGCCAGTCCACTGTGCTACCACTGGACCGTACGCCTGCGCAGCCGCAATCAGATCAGGCTCTCGCCGTCCTTCGTAGCCCCATTTGTAATACGGATGCCAGTCGAGCCAGACATTGGGCGCGCCCTTGAGAAAGTCCATCATGAACGGAACTCGCTGCTGCGAGAGCATGGGCGAGAGCACCAAGACACAATCGTTGCCTTCGGCTCGGAGCTGTTGGTGCACGCGCTGGTAGAAACTCTGCACGACTGCTGGACTGGTTGGGAACTCTGGCTCGTTCATGAGACTCAAGCCCAAGAATGCGGGTGAGCGAGCGTATCGACGCGCGAGAAATAGCGCCAACTCCACCGAGTTGTCTACATTGTGTGGGCTTGAGCTCCACTGCGGATCATTGTAGGTAGCAGTCGCACTATGATCACGCCCATTCTGGGATCCTTTGTGTCCGTGCAAACTGATAAGCACGGCCACGTTTGATCCCGCAGCCCAGTCGTTGATTAAAGCGTCCAAATACTTGAGAGCTCCTGGGGCAAACACTGTCCATGGTTTGTCTCTGAGGCTTTGCAATCCTGACTCGTACGCATCATCACGTCCTGTGATCCAATATCCAACTGGAACGCGCACAGTGTTTAAACCTCTGCTGGCGATCTCATGAATATCGCTTGCTGTTATCCATTCGGCTCGGTGACGTTCAAATCGTTCGTCTCCCTTCTCGTGGCCAAGGAACGACATCGTGTAGAACTCTCCTTTGATGCGAATATCATCTGGAACACCGGCCCAAATGGGGGAGTCATACGTCATCCAGTACTCTGCAACAAGCCACCCTCCCAAGTTCACGCCATGCACCTTCACATCTCCGCGACGAATTGCCGCCTGAGTATGCTCACTGCTCACAATTTGAAGCATTTGGGCAACAAGAAGCGCGATCATCCAGCGGGGAAACGCCCTGAAGTCTTCCATGAATTCCACGGGCGTCGTCGATTTCAACAGGTCTTGTCCAGAGAAATTGTGTGCAAGTGGGAACAGCAGTGGAAACACATGAACGACTTTCTAGGAATTATTCTCATTCTTTTGCCGAAAACTGAATGAAAAATCCTACAGCAACAGATCGCGACGTCGCAGTTGATACGCGATTTCAGCAGCAGCGGGTCGATCTTCCGGGCTCACAGCCGTGCATCGATCCACCAATTCTTGGATTTTTGGCGGACATGTCGAGGAAACACTCACACGTAACTCGCCTGTGGAAACCTTTTGCAAAATCGCCCAGTCGCCCAGCAACTCACCCGTTTCTTTTGCACGAGCGTCGTAGAACGGCAATTCATGAGTATCTAACTCAGCCAGAATGACGCCAAACGAATAAATGTCGACAGCCTCGGAGTATGATGTCTCTCCTCGTGCAAGTTCAGGCGCCAACCATCTCGTCGTTCCGACACCCGTAGTCATATCGCGGTCCCGTTTGGCAGACGAAATCCCAAAGTCGCCAAGTTTAGCGCCCTTATTGGAATCAATAAGAATATTGCGCGACTTCAAGTCGCGATGGATGATCACGGGACTCAACGAGTGGAGATACACAATTGCATCGATGATATCAGTGGCATATTGACATTTGCGAGTCCAAGAGAGCTTACGGTCTTCCTCCAAGAGCGATCGCAAATCTCCACTGTCCATAAACTCGATTACGGCAAGCATATCAACCAGACGTGTCCAGGCGACGCCCACGAATTGCACGATTTTGGGATGCTGAAGCCACGCCATCAACTTGATCTCACGCACAAAATCTTCGCTGGCATCGAGTGTAACTTGAGCATCAATAAGCCTTTTCACAGCTACTTTCGCGCCCCGATATCTTCCAATCCAAACTTCTCCGTATGCACCCTTCGCAAGCTTCTTCACCAGCGTGATGCTGTCGTAGTCGATCCGCCAAGTGACAAGAACAACGTCATTGGACGGAAAGAGCTGATCAACGGCTGTGATTTCTTTTTGGTAATTTGCCCGCTTGTCGCTGTCAAAGAAAAGAGGTGTTTCTTCGTGGAGAGCGCCACGAAATCTTGAAATGCTCATGCTGGCTCGGTAATAGTAGACAGCTACGGCAATCGCACCCAATAGAAGTAGGGCAACAGCAGCGTATCCAATATAGATGACGTGACTTGTGCCAGTATCAACCACCACGATGGTTGCTGCTGCGGCTCCGGCACCAGACGAGGAGGCGGACGCCTCAGTCGATGCAGAAGGTGCGACCGTCGGGTTTACAGGATTGGAGCTATCGACACGGCAAACATGATGACCCTTCAGAGTAACCAACATTCCATCGGTGCATGACGCCACATCGGCGAAGTCAGCTGCAAAGTTGTTCAATCCAGCGAAGAAGTCGAACTGTGTCGATGAAACGGATACCAACTTGAACAGATTGCCCGATGTGTAAAGCGTTGTCAGCGACGAAGAGAAAATGGTGGTCGGAAATCCTGTGAGAACGTTCGAAGACAGATCTCTAGACTTCAATGTTAGTATCAGGTCAGTGCACGATAAAATAGGGCACGCCAACTTACAAAGACTCCAACGTCGACAGAGATACGCTGTAATCTGTCAGCGCGTTGTCCGTTAGGTTTCTGTAGCATATAAACGGCATAAGAACATCATGCAAAGCGATAAAAGAGATAGCACGGTAATATTTCGATGACATACAGCGTGGTCAGGTTGCCAGCAGATGCGAAATCACCACTGAAGCTGGTCAAACTGTTCACCGCCAGACTCCTATGATATATTCCAATACAAGCATTAAATCCAAGCCACACGGCGAGTTCAGCATGACACCAGTGCACTTACAAGACTTTGAGATTCGTCAGTGTGCGTAGCTGCTCTGGAATGCTGCTGAGATTGCAATTGGCGAGCGTACTGTCGCCCCATCATAGACACACGTTAGCTCGCTCAACATTCCAGAAGAAACGTCACATTGTGCGCGTCGTACAGGGTTTCAACCGTGGCCGGGATGGACAAGTTGGCAATGCCGTACATATCCCAGTTTGTGAGTGTGCTGATGCCAGCAGAAGGCTTTGTTAGTACGCGGTCGCGTGGCATCCAAAGCGACAAGTACGTACACATCTGTGTAGCTGTTGCCATCGTCGAAAGTGCTGCTGGGGTCGTACACGGCGCCCTTGCCGTTGTAGGAGTACGTGTCGCCATCGATGGTGGGTCCGCCAAACAGCCCAGCCTGCACCGGCGACGCCGCAGTTGCAAGAACCAGTGCGAGCAGGAACCGCATCTTCGCCTCCTCTCAAACTGATTTGTGTCAATGGTTCGAAGAACGCAATCAGGCACCCGAATAGAAGACCCTGCGAGCCAAACGGCGTCATCTGCAGTGGACGATGCCCGAGGCGTCGCGCTACAGCGTAGCGGACCTGGAGGAGAGAGCTGCTGTGCTGACGCATCGTCTTTTGCAGCTGGACCAGAGCAAGGAGCTGAAGCAGGCAGTCCAACTGGAGCTCACCAAGCCTGAGTACACGCTAGCGCACCTTGAAGGCAACGGTCGCAGTACCACAAGTGGAGCCTCCACCAGTCCTCTGCTTTCCAGCCTCATGGAGAAAATGGGGGTAGTGCGATGTCTTAAGCGAGCTGCGATCGATCTGCACGGCGAAGCCATTCAGACCACTGACATATCGCTAACAGCCCAGGCTCAGCCCAAGGACGAAGCCCCCCTGACTCCTGAGATGCAGCTGAGCAACGGATGCTGTCTGGATGCTGTCCGGCATGCAAGAGACAGCTGGGACGCCGACACCAGAGAAGAGCTCATGCGCCTTTCCAGAGAGACGGGGAAGTCACTGCTCATGCCTGCAGCTCAGAGCGTTGAGGCAGCTGTAGATGATCGAGAGAGATCGGCAGATCCCAACGACACGGATCCAACATCTCGGACAAAAAGAATGGCCTCAACCAGATTTCTCTATGATGGGTATTGTATATAATCCGAGTCATGCTTACTCCGCCACTCTCAAACCTACACTAAATGTATTTGGGTGATAGGAACGACTTATTACATGCATTACAAGCCATTCAGCCCAGCAACCGCAGTGTGGACTTTAAAAACGCTTCCTCAAATACTTGGGGTATGTATTAAAGAACTTACAGGTAGAGCGACAACGCCTGATCACTCATGTTGAATCAGGATCAATTCGGGTGCAGCTACACTATCCTCCATCAGTCGAGTTTCGAAGGATTTTTTCAGAGCTATCTCCCGGGTGCGGCCAAATTGGGCTTGACAATGGATTCCCTGCGGAGCGAAACTTGTTTCTGGCGGAAAAAAATCGAATCGGCGATCTCGTACTGCCCCACCAAAGCGTGTCTATGGCTCGGCAGTACGCCAAGACGGGTTGCCCTCTCCATCTTCGACCACACGTAGGTGCTCTCTTTGAATATGTATCTGACTCATGTTCACGTCGGCTGATGTACTTCTGTAGATATGGCGACAGATACTTGGTCTAAACAACATTCATGACGCCAGCCAGTACTTCCAGCAGTTGCAGAGTCAAGCGACAAGCTGGGTTTATCTCACTGATGATATGTATCTACTTGACCTGCAGCAAACACTAGACAGCTCAGACTATTTTGTTTTCCAGGATCATCTCGAAAGCGTCATCATGGCATTCACTCGCGATGTGCACGTGGAGCAACATGCTCGGCGTATAAGCGGAACAGTTCGTTTAGATATGTCAAGTCTGAGCCAACAACCAGCACCGGAGAATGATTGCATTCCCCCAAACGGCGTTCTGCCTTTTAGTGGTTTAGTCATGTATGCCGCCCCTTTGACATACCTCTACACAAATACGGCGGATATATATTTTGTATTCCGCGAGATGTATGTGCGATATTGGAGCAAGCTGAATGCAATTGGCACAGACAAATCGACGATCCTCCCGCTGTGTAAGTTGTTTGAGGCACTCGTCATTCAGTCAACGCCAGCTGCTATTTTTCATCTACTAAATATTGGCATCAAACCTATGGATATTGCGTTTCCGTGGATCCAATGTGCGTTTTCCGGAGTACTAGAAATTCCGCAAGTACTCCTTCTTTGGGATCGCGTTCTCAGTTACGACTCACTGGAGCTAATCGCCATCTTTGCAGCTGCTCTCTTTCACTACCGCGTGAAGGAACTTGTCAACGTTACGAGTATGGATGATGTCAATGATCTGTTTGCGGAGCTTATTGAGATTCAAGTTATACCCATGTTACAAGAGTATATTTTTCTTCTATTATGACGCCCCACACTCAATCTTGAAATGGAAACTCGGTTTAATTTGTGGGTAAAAATGCGCGAGCACTGCGACGAAGCGCAGTAACCCATGCCTTTTTAAACGCATCATAGCAAGAATATTGTGCCATATGAAGCATATTGGATGTGTGGTCCATGAATGGCAATAACGATTCCTCTTCTGCGCAACTTTCGTGTACAGCGCCGGTGTCGTGATTCTTAACACAGATTTTACGCGTTGATGAATCAAGAAAGAATACTTCATTCATCGATGGAAAGGTTTCCGTCATAAAAAGCAGCAGCAGTTGTTGTTCTTCTTGAGCCAGTTCAGCTATGAGACGAGTCCACCATTCCTTGATTTCTTTTGCTTCTTCAACAAATCCCATCCATTCAAATCGATCATCCCAGTCAATGCCGAGGACATTTTTTCGCCCATTGGAGCCATTCAGAAGAACTCGAAACTCATCCAGGCGAAACAAAGTTCTAACCCCAGGAAGGACGTGATCGAAACCTCCGGCCAAGCTTGCAGCATACGGATGCCATTCACAGGCATCTATCGTCTCATTATCCAAAACGCACCGAAGAAACGACGATGATAGCTCCATAATTCCATTCAACGACACCTCAAACAATATGAGGTGTGCCATTAATTCACCCAATACATAAAAACTCAACAAGCGTTCACGTTCATCAAGCGAATCTTGGGGTAACGTCGAACCAGAAACAGTTTCGTTGTCGTGGATAAACAATCCTGGTTCCACTCTCAGCAGATCAGCCGATAACCGAAGTAACAATATTTTTGTGTAAGACTTCGCATCATTGGACTTCGCCATGCGGTCGGTAAGGAATTCCATTGGGCTACGAAAATCGGTTGGCTCCATATCTTTTGCCATGTTGACAAATTGCTTCCAGAATGATCCATGTGAGCTAATAAATATGAATCTCTTCACTCGTTGGGATTCACGAATGGATGGGGTTACCAACAGTTTCACATAATCGAGTTTGTTGTCCAATCGCAAAAGAAATGGGTTGCTTAGAAACAACCCATCCATTCTCTCAATGCGATCCAGTTGACACTGGCACCAGTCATTCAAAATATCAAAACAGTCTGGGTCCATCACAACCTCACGCTGCCATTTTTGAACAAGATCCTTCAACTGATATTGCCCCGTCATACGATTTAATCGTGACAGTTGTTTTGTCAACTTGTAGTGGAGAAACTGTTGCCGACACAGTGAAGTCTTGGTAAACAAAATTGGAATCCAACCAGATGAATCTTTGGCCACAACATTAAGCCCCATATCCAGTAACACGCATACACTCATATGGCAGTTTACTTTCGCTGCAACATGCAAGGCTGTTTCTCCCTCTTTCGTCGTTGCATGCACATCAACCAGCCCTGTACTGCCAATATAGGACACCAACGCGTGATTCCCAGTAGAAGCAGCCATATGAAGGGCTGTAAGGCCATGTTTAGTGCGCTCATCCATAAATTTCCCAAATATGTCGATGTCCAGCATAAGCAAGATAATGGCCTTGATGCAATTGGCCTTGTAATCAAATCCACGAGCATCCATTCGACTTGCACGACATAATAAAAGCAGCGGACTAAGACCATCTTCGCCCCTTTCGGTCATCAGTGACGGTTGCATATTTAAGATAATCCGACATATCTCGATTGTCCATTCGTTCACTGCTTGACACGCATAATGGATTGGAAGATTTGATGCTAGATCACCCATGACAGCCAGGTTTTGATCTTTCTTCAGCAATGGAATGCACAATTGATTCACTTTGACGGACTTTAACATGAAATGGAAAGGAGTACGACCCTCCAAATCTTGATGCACAAGTAATCTTGGTTCCAGTGTTAGCAAAAAACTTGTGCACTTGCGGGATTCTCCTAAGGCAGCATGATGCAGCGCATTGTAACTAAAGGCATCCGTCGAAAAAACATTTACTTGATAATCCAAGATCAAATCGCGAGCGCAGCTTGTTAAACCACATCGTGCAACCTTTAGAAGCAGTGTCATTTTCTCATCAGAAGGGCGTGTCCATTCATTATGGTTTTTGCTTTCAGCGTAACTCTCACGAACAAGTTTCATAAGTTGAGCAGAGTGCTTGCTCTCACAACACTGAAACATCCAATCAAGATGACGATTTTTAGCAGCTGCACATCGTTTTTCAAATCCACTACGATCGCATTGCGAACAAATATACGTTGACGCTTGATTGTCGTCGTCTATGAGAAATCCAACACACGTCGCATGCTCCCAAATGCCACACTCTTCCTTGCTACATTCGAGCCATCGCCCAGCATAACCACCCACAGAGTTAGATCCACAAATACATCGGATTTCACCGAGAATCATTGAAGGGGTTTCCGCATCAACTTCATCATCAGAATCATCGCAAAATTCTTGAATAACTTGAGGCCACTTTGATGTACCCGAAGAGACTGGTTGCTCACTCTGCGCATTCTTTGGCTTATCAGGTAAATCTGGTGCAATGTCCTGTTCTAATGTCAAATCAATAGCATCTTCCTCTTCGGCACTGTTCTGGGAGACGGATGGGCGTTTCAGCCGCTTAAATGCTTTTCTGGACGAAGCACTTGAAGTGTCAGGAGGTGTATCACCTAATCGTTCTCGAGCTAATTCATTTCTCCCAAATACATCGCCAACTTGTGATAGCTCTGGTAGCCCATCGTCTCCGTCATCCTCATCAGCGTCAATCTGCGACCTCTTTAGACGCTTGCGTATTCGCGATCGAGGAGATTTTTGTGGCGAATGGCTTATTGGCTTGTTTTCTCTCGGCTGCAAGTGTCCATCTTCCGTACTTGACTTGTTGACGTTCACTGAGCTTGACGCTACTGCTGTCGTTGAAGTAACTTGACTGGAAATGACAGCCTCTTCGTGAATTGGTGCGGACACCTCCGTAGATGGTTCTTTTGCTTGTGATACAGTTGGTTCTGACACCCCATGACGATCGTTTTCAGCCGATTGCACCGGTAATGAGTCGGGTTTGTCCGTGGCGAAGACAGTCGTAGTTGCGTGCTGCGATCTGAGTGGTATTAATGTTGGAACTGGTGCTGCCGTTTGTGGGTTTATTCTGCCGGACGAAGATACTGGCGGTGTAACCGGTTGGGTAGACATTGCCATTGCACGGACGGAGGGCTTGACATCACGCTCTTGATCTCCGGCCGAATAGTGCTCATTTACGGACGAGGATAGCGAAGCTTGCTGATGTGGCAATGAGCCACCAGCGCCAGTTAACCGTCGCTGACGTAGCTGCTTGTAGAATTGCTGGAATTCATCGTGGAAGAGCCACAATTCAACTTCTGTGCGATACAGTTGCAGCGATGTCGGGTGGATTCGCTCTCGGAACGCCCAGGAGTTGATACTGTTGACATAGAATTCTTGGAGACGATCTTGAAAGCTATTGTGGATAAGATGAACAGGCAGCCACGTCTCGATGCCATTACGCCAGCGCACGCGTGCGAGCTCCCATCGAATGTTTGGCAGCACACGGCCGTCGGGACCCACGTGAAAGCATTGCACCAGATCCAACACCTTGACAATTCCCCAGTGGGACATGCTCGGCAGATCCAGTAGCGTCTGTTTGGGCAAGTCTACAATCGTGAGCATCGTACGCAGCACCTGCGTGTACAGGTCGCCGTCGCTCGACACGACAATAAACTTGCGCAGCACCACGAAACGCGAGTAGAGCGCGCGCTGCTGGACGTCAGCGTGGACAAAAAACTGCTTGAGAAACGCATCTGGGAGAAGGGGTCGAAGACGGAGGTCGCCCTTTGTGGGCAGCACGATCGAAAGCCGCGGCCCGTCCTTGGGCGGCGGCAGGGGCGGGTAGCGCTTGGTGCGCATGTCCATCGTCGCCCAGCCTCTATCGAGCCAATTGCCGACAGGCCAGTATTCGAACCACTGGCACTCTGTTAGAAATCGTTCTCTCCCAACTCTATAACACAACCTGTTTGAAATAATCGTATTATACTGACCGTAAATTTTTTTACAGTTAGTTTCTGGTAAGTAACCAAATGCGATACAGCAGTGATAACGCAAGGTTCGTATTACCTCCTGCCTCACAGCCAGGGGGTCTCCGATCACAGGCCAGCTCACCTCCAAGACTAATGGAGCAAAGTCCTGTGGCAGCTGCGGACGCGGAGCACGTCGTCGAGGCTGCCCGCGTTTCGTTGCGAAGGCACACGACAGGCGTGGTGAGCTTCGGCGATACCGCTGATGTGTGCACGGAGACGGACGACGTCGACGTATCGCTCATGCAGAGCGACACATGGAAGCAGATCGTCCGCCACTCGAGCGTGCTGTTTGCTGGTGGTCTGGCAGGCAGCATCGGCAAGACCGTGACAGCGCCTCTTAGCCGACTGACCATTCTCTTTCAGGTTCATAGCATGGTGTCTACTCGCCACACGGACAAGTTCTCGTCCAGCGTCCCGGGCGCCTTCATGAAGGTGCTCAAGAACGAAGGCACCCTCGCACTTTGGAAGGGAAATGGTGCCAGTGTGCTGCATCGATTCCCGTACTCCGCGGTGAACTTCTTCACGTTCGAGGTGGTGAAGACGTCCATCATCGCTCAGGAGCACCCCTCGTTCACGGTCAACTCGTGGACCACGATGTTCGCCTCCGGTGCCATCGCCGGGGCAATCGCCACGGTCGCATGCTACCCGATCGATCTCATCCGAACGCGACTGGCCACTCAACTCAACTCCGACATCCGGTACCACGGCATCCGCCACGCCGCCCAGCGCATCCGGATGGAAGAAGGTGTCCGCGGTCTTTATCGTGGTCTCGGAGCAACGCTCATGGTCTCCGTGCCGAACCTCGCCATCAACTTTACACTATACGAAGGGCTGAAAGAGCAGGTGATCGAATTCCGCAAGCGCACCGGCATCGCTGCATCGCTGGACGATCCAGAGGACAAGCATCATATCAGCGTCGTGGACACTCTCATCTGCGGTGGCGTGGCCGGCATTGCATCATCGTTGGTGACGTTCCCAGTCGACGTCGTGCGTCGTCGCCTGCAAATTTCAGGCATCCATGCTCACGACATACCACCAACGCCTTACGGCATCGCGTCCGAGCTCTTGCAGTCGCAAGGCGTGCGTGGTTTCTACCGCGGCCTGACTCCGGAGCTCATGAAGGTGGTGCCCATGGTCGGTATCACGTTCGGCATGTTTGAGAAATTAAAGAAAGTGCTCGTGGTGGAATAAATCAATCTGCAATATCGCTGACGCCATCTCTGCTTGCTCCTGTGCCCATGTGGGCGTATCTTTGGGTCGTCACGCAGGGGCGTTCCTTGGATCCGACGAGGAGAGAAATGTGGGACAAGCAGCCCCATATTGGATGGACTGCTGTACTACGTGGAGCTCTGATTCTGGCCCACGGGTCTCATCCATTCTCAATCTCACGACCCAGAAGAAAAGCAGTCACCTTGTCAATCGCGCGAATGTCTGTCACGTGGGGAAGTGTCACATCACTCGAAGCTCCAAAGTGCACTGCAGAGACAAAAAAATCGTCCCGGCGATGCAAGATTGGCTCATGTGAAGTGCATATAACCAAATAATATAAAATTTGTATTGAAACCCGTGGGCCGGAATCAGTTTAATCCACGGGCTGGTGGCGGGTCACACGCAGCTCCCTCTGCCAATGGAGAGAGCGGCAGCAAAAACGCACACGACGTCTCGCGGACGCAGACGAAAGGGAATTGACGGGATCTAATATACTAAGGCTGTCGTGTGCGGCCGCGTGCTTCCTCCCACTCGCTCCCTCTTGCCGTCGAGAGGACACACGCAGTGGATCTACTTTTAGTAGTTGGTCGGAGGAGTCGAGGAGGGAAGACGCCTGGGCGGAGTTGATTGGATCGGTAAGGAGAATTTCAGTTGGGCACGTGTGGAATGGACGCGCAGACGGCGGTTAGATCGATACAGAGGATATCTTGGTCGGGCGCGCAGGCCCCCACTCGTTCTCCAGCTGGACATATACACCCTCGGGCGGCGGCATGCACACCTCCATCTCCCATGGTGTTGCGTTGATGTCTTCCGAATGTTTCCACGTCAGAAGCACGGGGACGCCATCGCTTTTCTCCAATAACGAGCTGATCTGCCGTAACACTTGGCCCTTGGATTTGTTTACCACCAGTCGGTGGTTGATGGCGTACAGCGTGTCGCCAACGCGAAGGCCGCAGCTGGCCTCGGCGGGCCCCTTAACACCGCTCCAGTTCGTCACGCTGGGTCCTTGCACGCGATTGCGCGGTACGAGGCGCTTCCCGTCCAGTCTGTAAAAATCGGTCATGACGACCTCAGCGTTCTGCATGAGTCGACTTCCGCGGGTCTTGACGACGATGCCGAGTCGCTTGAACACGTCTTGCTTCCTCAGCGTGCCGGTTTCCAGCACCGGGAGCTGGCTGCGCGGGCCGACTTGTACGGTCTTGTCGGTGGCGTCTCCGCCGAGGCGCACTTCGGTCTGTCGGTCGTGGCTCAGGCTTGTGGCGTAGATGGGCCCGACGTAGAAATCCCCACCGGGGCCGCCCTTGCTTGACCATCCCTGCCCCATGGCGCTTGGAGGTCGCTTGTCG
The DNA here is from genome assembly GCA_023335835.1 of Elongisporangium senticosum. Classification (NCBI taxonomy): domain Eukaryota; phylum Oomycota; class Peronosporomycetes; order Pythiales; family Pythiaceae; genus Elongisporangium; species Elongisporangium senticosum. Next base: position 7,570 of record JAADVQ010000107.1, on the reverse strand, counting down.
TCCTAATGCTCGTGCGTGTGGGTTTGTGATGCCAGGCTGGGGGCCTCGCTCAAAGTTCGGGACACACTGACTAGCACTCGTCCCGAACCTATGCGACGAATTCGCACGTAAGCGGGAGGGAAGCAAATCTGAATCGTGTGTTACAAATTTCGAATCGTGGTACAGCGCTGCCCTAACCGCTCCACTTACTGACCCGATGGGTGTAATCCGCGTGATCTACCGACCTCATACCGGTTCCCTCCAGTTATTCAATGTCGCAGATTCGTACCATGCGAGCCACTCACTGTACTCTGGTTGAAGGACTGCGCGCTGCGTCTCTATCTGCCAACAGCATGCTGGCTGCACGATGGGCGGGCCGGCGCGCGCTCAGCCTCCATGGCTCCCGTGTGTCCCTGTCCACAGCCACGGGCGCTCGCTCTGCTACGCCATACACGCAGAAGCTCATCAATGGTGCCTTGCAGGGCGACAGAACGGCACTGAGCCGCTCCATCACTCTCGGTATTCTTTGTCCAGTGATTTCTCGTGAGTGTCTTCGCCTTGAGCTAATCTGCGATGATTTTCAGTGGAGTCCACATTGAGAGACGATGAAGAACAAGCAGAAATTCTGCTGGACGCAGTGCTCCAGCATCGGCGAGAGGAGAACAAGGCGTCCGGTAATACAATCACGGTACTTCCCACATTTCGGGTCGGCATCGCGGGCCCACCAGGTGCTGGCAAGTCGACGTTTATTGAAACGATGGGCTTGTATCTCACCAGCAAGGGACACAAAGTTGCCGTTCTGGCTATTGGTACGATTTCGTTCGGGCATGAAACCGAGGTAGTCTTCCTTATCCACCGTGGTGTGCTCAGATCCATCGTCATCGCGCTCCGGCGGGTCGCTGCTCGGCGACAAAACGCGTATGACCTATCTATCAAACGATCCGAATGCATTTGTACGCCCATCTCCATCACGTGGAACGCTTGGCGGTGTCGCACAGCATACGAACGATATTGTGTTGTTGTGCGAGGGTGCCGGCTATGACATCATCCTGGTCGAAAGTGTCGGCCTCGGTCAATCGGAGATCGTAATCGATGACACAGTCGACATGGTCATGCTTCTCGTGCCTCCTGCAGGTGGTGACGAACTTCAAGGCTCCAAGAAAGGCATAATGGAAATAGCGGATATCATTGTGGTCAACAAAGCCGATGGCGAGCTGCTTGGGTACGCTGGGTGTTCATTCTGATGCTCTTGTCAAATGTATGACGATTGCGGTAATTTTTCCGCTGTAGCCCAGCCAAGCATGCAGCGGTGGATTACATGCACGCCTTACAGTTGATGCGGCGAAAGGATCCTGATTGGGAAGTCAAGGTATGTTAATAATCTTTTGCAACTGCTCAAGTAGCTTCTTGAAATGAAATAATTACTGTTCATCGCCGTGATTCTTCTAGGTTCAACTATGCTCCGCGATCGAAAAAACGGGAATCGACAAGGTCTGGACGGTGATGGAGGAGTATCGCAACAAGATGAACGATCTCGGCAAGGTCTGTGGAGTGCTACATGTTCCATACAATGCACAATTAGTGCACAACTAATGTTTTCTATCCAAATAGATTGCGAGGAAGCGTAACAATCAGAGCTCCAAGTGGATGTGGAATCACCTGAACGAACACTTGATGCGTACTGTGTCAAAGAATGAAGCAGTAAAGCAGAAAGCACAACGGATGAATGATGACCTGGTGATGGGCTTCATGAGCTCCCGCTCAGCGGCTGCCCAAATACTGGATCTCTTCCTAGCATCACACCAACAAGGACAGAAAGTTGATAGCAAGTAGGCTGTTGAACATGATTCGCATCAAATGTATGTGGCTGTCTGTTAGCATTCGAGGTAAAGAACACTTCAATCTCTTTTTTGGTTAAATATACATGATATTTTGGCTGTGATTAATATATCGACCGCGTGGGCGGGATCTGCTCTGTCGTGATCATTGCCAAGTTCATGGCTGTTGGGCTGGCAAATACAGTGCCATTAGGACCAAGGCGGACGTTTATGATACTGCTGCTGTTGCTACTACTGTGCATGGGCAGCTTTGTTGCTGGCTTCAGTCGCTCTTTGTCCTGTCGCTGAAGCAATGCATAGCAGGATAGCACTTGCAGTGCACAAATTTCAGCCTCGATCAAACTCGAGAGTCGTTGGCGAACATTCGGTGAAACTTTTTCAAGCAGCTCTTCTTGAGACGGCAGGAGCTGCACCTCACGTGCATCCATAGATTTCGGACGCTTGAACGAATCCAGACACGATTTATCTTGGGTTGTCGAGGCATCGTCAGTAAAGATTTGTGATCTTGAACGCTTTTTTGCGATTACACCGAAGCTTTGTCTCGAAGAACTCTGCTGCGGGAATTCCAGTTCGGGCATTGCGATATTGCCTTGTAAAGTGACTCGAGAGGATGGAGCAAACTTGGACAAGTGTGCTGTTACCACAAGTGGAATGCATTTGGTGTCACTTGGCGTTGAAACTATGGATAAGGTGGTGAGCTGGCTAGTAGCCCGTAGGGCCGTGTTTGAGTCGGTTTCACCTCCATCATCTCCGCTGTTGACCGCACCTGATGATCCGCCATCGCTAAAATATCCGTATGAAGTGTTCGTGACAGAAGCTTGTGCGCCTACGACTCCGTCTTGAGCTGCCACGACACCACCGTGCTTTCGCACTTCATCATCTCGAGCGAGCTTGGCGAAGTACTTTTGTGCGTGACTTCTGATTTGAGCAGATGTCCGCGTCTTGATCTTTGAAGCAACCTTTTTCCATTCACGGCCGTAAAGTCGCAGTCCAGCAAGAAAACTTTGGTGCTCTAGTTCTGTCCATCGACCACCATTCATACCGGCTTGCGCTTTATGGGTCGTCTTGGACTTGATGTTTGATGCGGATATGTCACTTGTTGAAAATGCAGATGTCACCGGAAACATGGTTTGCGATGGTGGGAAGACTGAGGCCTCTGGCATCATTGACGACGATAATGTCTGAACACGATTATCTGGTGTTTGCGGCACAGCCATCGGCCTGATGACAGCAAGCGCTGTTGCTGATGAAATCGACTCTTGTACTTCTGTCATCGCCTCCACGGTCCTGAGATTCATCGAACTTGCTGAAGATGGTTGATACGTTTGCCGTGGCCTTGAGAACAATTCTACAACTTTGAAATAACGCAGCACCCGAGCACTTCCAGACTCTTTGTGAAATGAGCCAGATCGTGGGAAAAAGATACCTCTTTTTTCTCCTTGGGCCGTTAGTTACGCGCAGCAGAAAGGATCGTGAGCAGTTACGCTTGGCTGGGGTTTTCTTTGCCGTCTATTCTTCTATCCAAGATCATATGAGTTCCCTGGATTTTAAAAAAGCATAACCACCGCAGGACGATCAATTCAAATCTTGCGTTGGGACTGAGAAACGAATTGAAAGATATGCTCACAAACGGCTGTCTAAAGCTATTCTTATCGCTGAAGCTTTTCAGCATACGCGATGGTGGGTATGAAGGTCTGGGATTGTATTAATGGAAGCACTGAGCGCTAACGGTATCTCATCGCTGGTGCGCTGTCGCAAATGAAGCTGCAATTGGAATAATTTAGTGTAGCAGGATCTTGAGCATACAGAGAGAGAAATCACCGCACGTGAATGAGAAACGAATATAAATCACATCGCAGCTTGGGATACGACAAAAGCCTACACGAAAGCATTCACAGGCGGATTTCCGTTTCCAGCAACAAATCCACACAAAGCATCCAGGTCCGATGCAGCTTGACGTCGTTCATCCTCCATCTCGTCCGTTACCACTTGTTCCGCTGCTAGTTCTTCCCATAGTTCTTGATGAGGCTCAGCCATAGATTCCCAGTCCTTAGCACTTGCAGATCTGGACCATCGACTTTGGTCACTCTTCTTTGAATCCACATCGTATTGATATCCAGAAAGGTCTTTTTGCCGAGCACCAGCATTGCCGTGTTGCTGATCATGTGAATGTTCATCATTCTCCGGACTGTGTCTTTCAGATTGGTGAACCTCACGTGATGCACCTAGAACTGTACACGCACTCTCTTCAAGTCGCCCAAGCTCATCCGCATCATGCGTATCCTCTTCGAGAGCGTGGTCCACTGCCAATTCCTCCCATAGTGTCTGATGAGGCTCCGACATGGCTTTCCATATTTCCGATATCTCTTCATATGACATGTGATCACTCTCTCGACGCTTAGCATTCAGGAAATACCGAAAACCTCTTGAGATACGGCGCCGTGTTTCACTTTCTTGCTCCTTTGCTTGCTCAATTTTCGCTCGATATTCCCTCATTTCGGTTTCATAGCGGACCTTGTCTTCAACTGCCATACGATGATACGGATCGCGCTCTGCATCGGTCATTTGTCGCCACATTCGACCGCAGAGTGCTGAGCACTCGTTATGAGACATCTGGTATGCTGCTAGTATCTCGTTGCGCTTCGACATATACATGAGGTTGTAAGCCGTCTGGGGCCTGCGCGGCACTGCTGGGTCCTTTTTCTTTTTTTCTGTCGTGTTCAAAGTTGTGAGCTTGCGTTTCTTGACCGTACTACCAGTAGCTGCGTTTGTCTTTGATATTTGGCGATCCAAAGGAAATCGTTCGGTTAACGCTGCTGCCGCTGATATTCGCGCCATGTGATCACCCAAATAGGCTTGCATCTCCTTTTCAAAGCGATCGACATCGTGTTCAGCTTTTCGCACGAATGGGACTTTCTCATTGGAGCTCATTGCCTTCCAGGTCAAACCAACTTGCCGCATAACTTCGTTGTGCTTGAGGTGAGGCTGCTGTACGTGTATCTCACGCCTTTTAAGCGCGAGGAAACAATTGTAAGCACTCACAGGTAGTCGGGGTGCGTTCGGATCGGACTTGGCCACTTTTTTAAACTCTTCCAGACGTTTTTGAGCACGCAAAAGGTTTGTAGACATGTACGCCGGTGGTTTGTAGGCATTGAGTTCTGTTTCGTAACGTATCTGGTCTTGACGCGCAAGATCGTACCACACGCTTTTATCTTCTTCGCCAAGACGTCTCCACAATCGACTCATTTCCACTCGAAACTCATTGATTGACATATTCAATAGAGTGAAACTCTCGCGATTATGACTCATGAACAACTGGAATCCAGTTTTGGGGGCTTTTGGAGCGTACGGATCCTTCATCGGCTTTGCATTCGCAACATCAATTGCCTCCTGCTCACAAACGGAATTAAAAATTAAAAGTGCCATTCTCAGGAACACGTTGTGCTGAATTGTCATACCGATCGTGGTTGCTCATACTGGGCCAATTCCTGATGGTATCTCACTTTGTCTTCGGCAGCCATGTCTTTGTAAATCTATGTATACGCGTTATGTTATATCACGGCGATACGGAATGCAAGGCAAAAAAACGCAGTACTTACTTGTCGGTCTTCATCTGGCAAACACTTCCAGAGCCGACCTACTTCTTTGGACACAAGTGCAGCTTCCATGTCTGGATTCTCGTTCAGTACCTCCAAGCGTTTGGTCCTCCAAAAGCATATATACGCTGTATCTGGTTGCTTGGGCTCGTTTTTTCCTTTCTTCCGCTTGAAAGGAATGTGGATGCGCATTGCCTGATCATATAGACACTTATAAGTATGTCAATTATGCAACTATCGATGCATGCAAGCAAAACGTACACCTGCTGTTTTGGCCATCAACTCTTTGCTGGTCCCAGTATTAGCACCATCACTAGCGGCCTCGTTCGCTCGCTTCATATCGATGTACTGCTCTAACTCAGTCTGGAAACGGGCTTTATCGAACTGCGCTAATTCGATCCATGGCTTCCGCTCAAACTGGTTGAGTGCTTTCCATTGGCGACCGATCTCTGCCGATTGCTGCTGCACAGACCACTCTGGGTACAGAGCCGCGAGCTCGCTGCGTTTACCATTGGAGAAGTGCAGATACGCGTTCTTGAATGGCTTGGGTGCACTTCGATCGACACGCGGGCGCTTCTTTAGAGCACCACTACCATTCTCCTGGGTCATTCGAGCTGCTGACTGATCACCCCCCCTTGTTTTGCGTCAGGGCCAGCAAATGCAGCCAATCACAGATAGTTTGTGTTTTGATTGGCTAAAATGTGATTATTGTTTATTTTACCAATGAAATGCCTGCATCCAGCGAAGAGCCTAGTGATGACCTTGCATTTTGCGCACTGCGATGATGATCGCACAGCCGCAAATGATGGCGGCGCCAAGTAGACTCCATGGACTCACACGCTCATGAAGAAGGGTCGAATCCCAAATGAAGACAAACACGACATCCAGGTAGCGCATAACAGAGGCAGCTCCGGCATTCTCGAGCTGGAATCCACGAGTCAGGCAAAGCTGACCTAGAAAGCCCAGCCAGCCAGTGCCCAACACGGCAAGCCATACTCCTGTACTCATTTCGATGATGAATTTCTGCGATGGCACAAGATCGTTATATATATGCATTCATGGTATAATACATACATGCACGTACCCCTTCGACAACAACGAGTGAAAACGCCGAGAGTACGGACACTGTAAGTAGGAAGTAGTGGATCACAACCAGAAAATTGAGTCCCTTGAGACTTCGCACGCTGACGTACACAATGGCCTGGCCAAATGCTCCTAACAGAGCACATCCAATCACAAAAGACGATGCTTCTGGGTCTGTGTTTGACTTGGATGCGCCAAATATGAAGGTTGGGCGGACAACAAAAACCACTCCAACAAAGGAAAGGAGTGCAGAAGCCAAGCTGACACCATCAATTTTTTCTCCCAGCACCAAAGCTCCCTATTATACGCAAGGAAAAAGGTACGAAGTCAGTCAAGAGAGGTATACAAAATACACGCCAAGGGCTCATACCAAGAAGAACGTCACGACGGGACTCGTGAAGATCAGCACACTGGCGTCGGCTAGCACCATATTGGCCATAGCGTAAAAATAAAGCGACATGGCGATAAAACCAACGAAGCAGCGAGTGGCCAAAGCGTAGCGGAACTTCTTATCCACTGTCAAACTCACTCCGGTCGCGCGCACCGCAATCTACGGACGATCAGTCAAATGTTAATTACTCCAATGCTCCAAGGTATGATCGCATCACTCAACGCATCACTTACGAGGTTAAACAGCCACGCCACAAACGACCGCCAAAATACAGTTTCCATCGATGGCAGGGAGTACGACGCGTACTTGATCAGTGTCGACATGAGACTAAAGGTGAAGGCTGAGCACGCAACCAGGATCATTCCCTTCAGCCGATTCGTGGCGTGGTGCTCGATCCATCGCTGCAACAAATGACCCTTTGCACTAGCCTGCCGCGCACTTTCGCTGGTCGCATGGGCAGCAGCGTTCAGCAGAGGAAGTTGTTCGAGTGAATGCGCAGTCATGCGTGTCCAATCGGTGACTTTCGGTTGTGACCGTCAGCACAACAAACCAATGTACTGAAATAGGTTAGGTAGCAGAAACTGATCCGTTGTTGAAACCGATCTGAGTCGATCGGTACTGATGTGAGATTATTCTTCAGTCTCCAACGGGCGTAGTGGTGCTTAACGTCTGTGACGGACCTT
>JAADVQ010000106.1:0-31666 GCA_023335835.1 Elongisporangium senticosum | reverse complement strand
TGAGGGCGTCCACGCACAGCCGCATTGCAATCCCAGAAACCGTGCGTCAAGATCTCCTGTGAGTGTCTACACTACTGAGTCGTGGCTCAACCAACGCAGTGCCAACCAGCATCGTGGCCAGCACGCTAGAGCCTCGAGTTCGCTGGACGCCAGCGACACTGGCCTCTGCGTTCTATACCCAGCGGCTCGCGAGTATATCCGAATACGCTTCGACAAGGAAGAGAGGCAATTGATACAACAACGGACCGGACCGGGTAACGCGATCTTCAGTATCAACGCACGCGAAGCACTGAGTGTGGCCCTCGCAGTCATCGTATGGGCCCCCAATAGAAAGCTCTGGCAACGCGCGAGCCAGTTCACGTTCGCTGCTGGATCGACAACGCATCAGCCGTATCGTGGTTCACACGTCAGCACAGCGACAATATCTTTGGGCAAGAACTGAATCGGGTTGTTGCGTGTGGCGAACTGGAATACCAGATTCACGTGTCTGCGTCTCACCTTGCGGGCTCAACAAATATCATGGCGGACCAAGGCTCACGCACATGGAATGGGCGCAAACTTACTCAATGGACTAACGATATGATTGAATGGGCCGAACAGGTCGTGCCACCAGCGTTCCGCAAGATTTACAAGCTCAAATCGTCGAGCTCCAATGACGATTGCTCGCCGATTCATCACGCCGACAGTATCTCAGCACGTGGCACCAGTGGTGCGCATTGTGCACGAGGCACAGATTCGCCATCTGGCTCCCAGCTGATGACACTGTGCAGCAATCCCTACAGCTCACTATGTTCGCAGTTTGCCACTGGCGCACGGACATCACAGCGGCGCCACTTCGATTTGAAACAATACGGACCAAGCTCAGCCACATTGGATGGTGTTAACAGCTCGTTGCCGGATTCCGACCACAACTCCTCCTCCAGCACCAACTCGCATTGAACGGCATGCAACGCCTCAGTCTAGCTCGACGACAGCGTGGTGCCGTCATGATCGCGATGCTTAAATCGATCGCCAGTGCAGTCGACGTCACCATTGCCCTCCACCGCATCGTTCACGTGACGATGGGCAATGAAAATGCTGACGTTTTAATGCAGTCAGTAATGGCACGCCGATATGCTTTCTGTACGATGGCAAAGCAGTGGCGCACATCGTTTTGGATGATTTCGGAAACAATCTCACGAATATGTTTCAATGGCTCGCGAATCTTGAGAAGAGCGTTAAAGATTTTCTTCTTGATATTCAAATTCACAAGGGAGTCATCAACCATGACTTGCATCACCTCTGCATCACAAACCCATCGTTGTGTCTTCAATTTGATGCCAACAGTGAACACCAGCTCCTCGATAAATGGTTTGCACCGAGTAAGTTTGAGCCAGTCGCACACGGCTGTCTTGAGTAAATACATTCCATAGCATCCCATCCCCAGATTCACGAAATAAGTTTTCATTTCCTCTTTCCTGACCGCGGCTACGGAATGGTGTTGTCCCACATCATTTGACTCTGCCGGAATTGTTCTTGAAGGCAATACCTTAGAGTCTAGATACGCTTTTCGTCTAAATTTGTCGGATACAATCATGGAGTGTTCAGCAGCCACAAGCGTCGAAGTGATACTTTAAATACACTTCAGCACAGTCGAACTGTCGTGTCGTACAACTTGGCAGGCCCAAGGATTTGCCTAATATTGGCACTAATAGTCGCTCGCTTCTTTCAGCTGTTGGTAATCGAAGGTTATCAAGAACCAAACCATAGAGATCTTGGCGATGTGGTTTCGCATTTGGGACCATTTTTTCTGAATCGAAAAATCATTTTCTTGGTTCAGAATCCAAATGTTTGCCTCCAAAAAGTCTCGATCCACGCTCTCGTAAATATGGTGATTGGGTGAAGAATGCATCTCGTATGCGTTTCGAATAATTGCAGTAAAAATTCTCTCAAATGCTTTGGTCTTTTGTTGATCTGAAACATTTTGTACCAATCATTGCCAAAATAGCAGTTTGCTCCAGCACGGACCTGCGATTTGTACATCTCCACGTACTTCTCATAGAGAACCAAATTGTCCACTCGGTCTTTCACCAGCTTTCGCCAGTGGGCGTCTTGGTCGTCCTTGTGGCGTGTCCAGCAAATTTGCTTATCCACTTGCCACTTGCTGAAGCATGTTTTACGCAGAATCTCTTTCATCTTTGCATCAAGCGCGTTTACGATCTTGAAATTTTTGGCGGATTCAAAGTTTCTTGAAAAAACAAATCTTGAGAGTATTCTTGAGGCAAGGAGGGATATAGGCCACAGTTCTGCCGTGATCTACATGAACTGGAGTGATATGATTCCCAAACTGTATCTAGACGTGCCCAAATCCTTGCTCAAAACGATGCTTGAAGGAATATCCTGAACCAGCAACAGTTGATGCAACGATGTGATCGGTGGACTTTGGCAGTTTTTGGTTGTTTTTGTACTTGGCGACATCGTTCGCAGCGTCGCAGAAAACTAGTACTGGTGTTTGACTATCAATTGCTGTAGAAATTGAAAATCCACCTTAAATATATCTATCCATTGAGCGTATAGCTTTTCTTCAATTGCAAGTCGATCGTACGGAATATTGCCAAGGTCCCCCGTTCGAACTAATTCAATCAAAGAATTTTGGAATGCTTGATTTGCATTTACTTCCATAATTCTTCTTGGTAGCTACAAGGTCCTATCATTAAGAATCTGTGTCAATATCAGGTAAATAATAAGTGACTTTGAGTAGTACCATACATACCAAGCAGTCAGCCGAGATTCCTGTGCAATCAGGACGCACAGGAAAATTGTTCGAGGCTAGCAATCACGCAGCTGTGGCCTTGTACAGTTATAGAAACTTTTAGCGTTAGAATAAACGACAAATTGAGTCAATTAGAGATGAACGTACTGAGAAAATCGAATGACTGCGTTTCGCTGTGATTCACACTCAGCGCGCGCGAGCACGGAACACATGATGCAGCCTGTCAATGGTAACATTTGTGTTTAAATGTGCGTTGAGTCGAGTAAGATAGAGCAGTGGGAGCTTACGTACAGAGGGGAAAATGGCAGTGCGTCACTGCGATTTGCGCTCTGCAAGGATAGGACCAGACGCGCTGGGAGACGCACGGGGTGACAATACGAAGCGGGAGACGACAGCCTAGTGAAGGTAGCAATCCGTGTAAGCACACGCGAGCAGTTGAGTAAGGAGGAGCAGTAGCCTGGGTTCGTACTACGCTCTCGTTCCTTCCGTTTTGTCGCCACGCCAGTTCTACCAATGGACCTTTGTTTAATGAATTCCTCTTATATTACATACTCGTCAAAATGGATGGGTATAATTAGGTCAGGTTAGGGCACAGTCAGGTGACACGTTTCCTATGCTACGAACAGCCAGTCCGGGTGTGGGACAATGGAACAGCAACCCAGGCAGAATGCAACAGGTTTTAATTGGCACCCGTGACAGTAGGAAGTGTGCCTCAAATTCAAGTATCCATTTCCAGTATGCCACGACATCCCTACAGCTACATCCGAGTTGATCGACCTTCGGCATTTCGGCGCAAGTGAGAAAGGGAGGAGGTCTTCACTTCTGAAATTACTCAGGATGACTGTGAAATTCTTATGTCGATTTTCTATCGACTGGCTTCAACTGAACGCATCGGATTGGGGCGATCCCACGCCTTCTTCGAGCCCAGGCGGGTACTAGCCGTTAAACCTTGGAAACTATAACAGAACAGCAGGTACGAGCGATGCGGATCAAAATGATAAGTGGAGGAATTCCTTAAATAAGTACACATGTGTTGCAGGGCAACCTGTGGCGAAGCCAGCAAATGTTGGAATGAAGTATATTGTCTAGCTTCAGCGCTAGCAGTGTCCTATGCTGCATCTTTATGTGCTCTGTCCAGAGTAGCTTGAACTTGAAGCACTAGCTTCAAGTCAAGCTCTAGGAACATTCTATGGACTGTTAGTAGTATAGAAACTACACCACAGGGGATCTATACGCCAGAGAACAACTGGCGCTCTCTGGCTTTGGATCTGTTCCAACATGTACTTATTTCTGGGATTTGGGCGACTAATAGGGCAAAAAACATAATGTACTTATTGAGTACATTGGTAATACGGTTAGATACGCGTACGATCCATTCTATTAAGTACGGGCGCGCACAGTATATATAGTATACGTATGATAAGGATGGATAATATACCCAGTTGGGTGATTCAAAGCGTTTTTTGTTCACGTTAGCTACAAATCTGGGAAAACTCACTACCGTGATAATATATGCATATACAATGTCAAGCTTCTTTTCGGTGCACCTTGAACCCTGTAGCCAGCGACTGTTATCCAGACCAGCGCTAATGACATGGATTCTTTTCGATAAGCTCATAGATCGCTCTACTTACCACCCTTGGTTTTTTTGCGCTTTTGTTTCGGCTTCGGACCTGGCATCAAGCGGGTCGTACTGGACAGGGGGGCACCGAACAGAAGTGTCGACTTGAAGTATGACGACAGCCGGCCATGGCCGAAATGGATACTGGTATGTCTCGCTGAATTGTGCAATCGAAAGCCTGTTGCAATCGTATAATTGCTCAAGCCGGAGCCCCTCATCAATTGCAGCGCGAACGGCATGCACGCAGGGAAATTATTGGTCTTGCCACTTCCCACAAGTGCACTCCTTGGCAGGCAGATCAACGAGTCTCCACGGATGACAAAACCCATCTGGTCTTTTTATCACTGAACCGGACTGAGTATGCTCCATCTAAGCATGGCGTTGATTCGCAGTAGGTATAAGCTTAAGCTAGATCTTTTCGCCTTTCTCGCAACAGCAGAACAAGATCGGTGCTTTCAGCTGTCGCCAGCCAGCCAGCTGCTTGCTGTCTTCTCTCTGATAGCAAACCATTCAATTTCCGGGAAATTGAACCAAATGCGTCCAATGGTTTTACACTTCTGCAGTCATTGACAATCCAGTATGATGTCGACCGAATGTCTCAGCTGTGGGCTTCAATACATCCAAGTCTGAGTGTGAGTGTTGTCCACGCGGACCCATGAACAAGGATGAAGACATGCAAGACTTATGTGCATACACCATGTATGTATTTGAATATGCTTATGCCTATGCATCTACAAGGTTTTGCCTATGCTACACCCTATGCCTGTGGTGCATAGTCTTGAGCGCCTCATGGTAGTCGTCGGCCTGTGGCTCAAGGCCCCAGAAGATCGAAGATGAAGACCCTTGAAGCCCGTGGCGACGTCGCGGTCATCATGTTGAAGTACAACTGTGCGCAACAGGTCGTTGAGCACATCACACGAAGCAAAGCACTCCAAGCCAGCCGCAGCGTTTTGGCGTGAGCTCTTCCAAGCCGAAACGTGGTCTTGGTGACTTCTTCGATGTCCGCGCGCGCTCTGTACACCAGTTTGGCGAACTCAGTGACGTTGCAGGCCGCATCGACCAACTTCATCGTGCTGTACAGCACCCACTTCATGCCCAACGACGATCCTTGGTTGCTGCAAGGTCGACGACAACAGTCAACAACCGCGCTCTCCACTGCCGACTTTAGCACTCCCGCATGGGCAACGTGGTGATGCCCAGGTGTATCTTCAGCCCGTTGATGCTGTCGCAGCAACGAAGCCCTTCGTCTCGGGCTTGCTCGCGCCCTCACAGGCGCCTCCGCCGTCGTTTGTATCATATCCGCGTCGCTCGATGTTTGGCTTGTGCGCACTTGACCAGAGTCGCCGGAGACTTCACTGCAGCCGTCGCTATGAGCGCCGGCTTGAGTCCCACTCACCTTGCACGCTTGCGCAATGGACGCCGCTGTCGTATCATCCCTGTCCTCTGTGTTGCAACACCTGAGCTCCAACAGAACGACGCGTGGCAAAGTGGACCGTCCCATCAAGTGCATACCTTAAGCTACGCGTAATTACGGTTAACTACCTTAAGTGGGAAGGGTGAAACGGGGCCTGGCCCCTCACACTAGGGTCTCGCCTAGTCTAGGACCATTGTGTCTTAGACCTGCGCTTTATACGCTACTTTCATGTTCTTCCCTGATTCGTTAGAAATTAGTTCTTTTCAGTCAGTCATAGCACGGGATGAGAGCGGTTGGCTCTCAGCAGACATGCGATCACAGATTGAGGTTTTATAGGTTTTACTTAGGTTCAAATTTCTAAATTGATCACTTCTATTATTTTGGCATCTAAGCTTTCTGGTCCCAACCTATTGTCGAGACCTTATCAGAACACTTCCTCAAACGCCACAGTGTATGTCGCGTTTCGGGACCAGTAGATCTGTTCCCGTTACAACGAGTGATTGCTGTAATGGACCAAACAGAAGACTGTTCAACATTCGCTCTCAACTTGCATTGACGAGACCGCACAGGTCACGAAGCTTGCAGAACTGTGGTGTCGGAATGGGTTTCGTGAGGAAGTCCGCGCGTTGCTCTCCTGACGGTTCGTGATGTAGACGGATATGACCTTGCTGACCATGATCACGCACGAAGTGAAAGCGCAAGTCGATTTGTCCCGCAGAGGGTAGCCGCTATTTGATGCAATGCTAATCGCCGATTTGTAGTCCACCAGCACAGGAATGGCAGCCTGCGACTCAATCTTCATTTCCGACAGCAAGTGGTGCAACCACATAATGTCTTGAGTGGTCAGAGCAAGAGCAATATACTTCGCCCCTGCGGATGATAGCAACGACTGACTGCCTCTTGCTTTTATAGATATCTGGTCCTCCAGCCATGAAGACCAGCACACCTGACGTCGATTGTCTCGAGGCGCTGTCACTACCCCTGCTGGCATTACAGGAGACCACTACTGATTCACTTTGCTGCTTGCGATCGAATTTGATTCACAAAAGCTGCCGTTCCTTTTAGATAGCGTAGAACTAGAACAGCAGCGCGCCAGTGCTTTTCAAGCGGATTCTCAACATATTGCGACAGAGTGCCAACCGCCAGACAAATATCAGGCCGAGTCCCATTGGCGATATACAACAGAGAGTCAGTCAACTCACGATACTACCGATTGTTGTTGTAGGCATTGTGTTCTTCAGTTGCGTGCAGATCTTGACCAACAACACTGGGATAATACACTGCGTATGCTTCATTTTGGCCAAATCTCTCAAGTAATCGAAAAATAAATTGGCGTTGGCACAAACAGCTCCCCCTTTTTCGATCGTACTTGAGATTCATTCCAAGAAAGTGTCGAGCATCACCAAGTGCTTTCACCGTGAAGTGCTTCATCAGATGTCGCTGAATTTCCATGGCCGTCTAATTCGTTCGCGCACCCAATAAGCACATCGTCGACGTACAAGACCACGGAAATGGGTCCACTGGTGCTGTCGCGAACAAACACACATACATCGGCCACACATTGACGAAATACCATATCCAAAAAGACGTTTAACGTCATATCTACCTGCAGACTTGTGCCGTGAGCGTGCCGGTCACTAGGGTCACGACGTCAGTCATGACCAAGAAGTAGCACTGTGTGTCCAACCGGTAGAGCACCGAGACCACCAGCTTCATCCATGTGTGCTGACGCAAGTCTAGTCGGCCACGGCGTACTGCGGATGCAGGCCGTAAGCCATGTTGTCTACGATCCTTTTGATCTGCGCACCATGTTTGTGCCCCACAAGTGCACCTGTGACGATGTTGAGGCTGCATTCCCGTCGCCGCTCTAAGACCACACCGGTCGCTACGTCGGCGTGCTACGTGGGCATGGCGTCGTTCGCTTCGACAGAAAACGAGATTCTCGATTTACTGCGTGGCAGTGAATGTGCAGGCAAGTCTCGACAAAGAAGACCGCCAACGCTCACTACAAGTATGGTATTAGTTGCGATAGCAGTGGTAGCATTATCATAGTACAGACAACGACGGTGAAATCCACCCCCTCTTTATTCGCGTTCCATAGTTAGGAAAGCAAATATGAAACGGCCTAAAAAGACGCCACTTGGAAATAAATGTTTTGATTGGCTGAAAATATGAATGTACTGGATTTCGTTATTTGAAAGGACAAAAACAATTACACTCGTGAACGTGGAAATACAGACCGGTTGATTTTGTTGAAGCTACAACTCTACGATTGGGTACTTTGGCAATGCCTTCTCGAAGCTTTTGCGCACTCATTCTTCGTCAATTCCTTCCCATGCGTCTATGGTCCTTTGATAGTGACCAAGCGCTTCTCGTGGGGTGTAATTGCGTCTACCTCGCCGTCCAAAAGCCACAGCCGCCTTATAATTTGTTTAAGACGCCCCATGACACCCAACGTTAAGGGGCTGGCAAACGGCAGTACTATTGGCGGGCTGAGGCTCAATTGCAGCGCAAGCCTCAACAGCAACAACTCGCCGTCCTTCTTCAGACCCATGACAATCGAAATTGTCAACCAGAAGGACAGCGGGTCCATCTATTTCGTACTGTAAAAGCTGCTTCGCGTACACGTCCCAGACGTGGCTGTCCGTCCAACCTTTTTCCTGCACTGTGTAGACATGTCCTGGAGGGTACGTAGGAAGCTCCTTCTCCTCTAAGTATCCGCTTGGGGTCGCTTTGATGATGAAAGGGTATAAAGTTTCTTTCCTATAGAAAAATCAAGTCAAAAATATCGAAAGTCAACAAATTGCAAAGTTAGATAAATATATATTATCGTACCATCAGCTCGAGCAGTTAACACTGCAGCCATTCGCGCCGAGTGCTTCTGTGTGTGCTTGTCTTTAGCTGAACCTTGGCGCCCTCTAATTGCAAGCGTTTTAGTTTGCGGCATGTCGAGAAATATCGCGGTTTCGTCGCAGTTGTTGATTTCGCTCCTGCTAAAGGTAGCGTACTTCTTCCAAAAGTCTAAAGCGAACCGTAAGTGCACAGCTGCCAGGTCCTCGTGTGCCTCTTTAGATGCCTGCGCAGTTTGCATGGTAAATCCATGGCTACATTGCAATAGTCAGTAAATCAAACAAATTATCACAATATTAATATAATTCACACGGTACCGTTTGGAAAACCTCTGGCACAGACGCATGAGCGCATCGACGCCACTGTTTGCACTAGATTTTGTCGCCAAATAAGTTGACAGCCACTCTGAGTGGTTATGCTTGATATATTTTATCATTTTCCTAGTACACAAAAACTTTTGGTGGATATTAGAAACCATAATCAGCAACAGAGATGTACGCAAACAATACTTACCTCTTTGGCTCGCCAAGTGTCCGTCATAAAGAGCACAAGATCATGCGCAAACGGCATGATCTCCTTCGCACCCTTCCCTTTCAGAGTTTTGCTGGTCTTGGGCCCGGTGAACTCGAACAGCCGCTGCCTGCCCTTCCGCTAGTCGCGAATGTTGCGGCGCGGGTACCCATGCGCGCGCGCTGCTTCGGTTGGGTCGATCTCGTCGGACAGTTCCACTGCGCTCCTTTTGTCATCAATGGTGTACGAATGTTGCTTGGCTGTTCCTCTCATGGCAGTGCATTCAGAAATGTAGTGATCGAAGCCGGAGAGCTCTGCAAGCCATGCATCTGTCCAATCATTTCTGTTTTGATTTACATGCCTTTGATTGGTCAATTTATATTGAAAAAATAAATGTGATTGGATAAAAATATTTTTTTGTATGGGATCAAAAAGTGCCACTGTCGAGGTGGCGTGTTTTGTGTCGGGGGAAATTCACCGTCGTTGTCTGTAGGATAGTTTGGATAGTAGAAGTCGTCCTTCGAGCAGCTAATACGGCTTTGTGCAATATCTAATGAGGCTGATGGTCATTCCAGCAAATCCGTATCCAGAGCTTCTCCGTGGACACATGGTACTATCGGTTTCCATTAAATGGGTCATTTTTGCGTTTTTTTGTGGAAAAGAGGGGACTTTGGTCTAAATCATTTACTCAAAAACAGTCATTCGCCTACTTTATGTGCACGTTTTAAGTGTAAATGCGCCTCTTCTTTGTGTAAAGCAGCCCAAACTTAGGAGGATTTGCCAAAATCGCTGCAACGCATAACAGTAACGGATACTGCCAATTAAAAGATCGTCTTATATGGTAACAGTGGTCCCTCCGAACAAAGGAAGGCAGTCAAATGGAAATGGATTTTGTACATTATGAAAAATGCAGCTGCAAACTAAGGATCGTCCTCAATCACACACTCTTCTACCGAATCAATCAAACTCTGGTCCAGCTGCGCAATGTCAATCGCTCTGCTTTCTCTGTCGGGCCACTTCATCCGAAACAAATCGCCATAGACATTGTGGCGTGCAATATGCTAAAGGCTTTCGTCTGCTGAAAAGCCTGCAGCAGCAACCGATTTCTGCACTACTGTATCAGGGACGTCCTTCCATGCCAGAGCAACCCAAGAAGCACCAATTCAACTGTCGGTGGACGCGGATTGCCATGTCTGGTGTATTCCACTTGGTCAGAATTCTTCCATGCGTTGATGAACGTGGAAAGCTTGTTCTTGAGCGAGGTGTAAATGCCGATATGTCCGGCCAGTAGATAGGCCGTAAGACCACCAGGGACCACGCACATGCCGATCCATTTTGCAGCACAGTCAGCCTTCGTTGCCTTCGATATATGAGCACGCATCGAATCCCAAACCACGTACTTCCCATTCACATGGTCTAGAACAACCGGAAACGTGACCGCGAACCACTCGCTGAATACATAACAGTCTACCCAGGCCTTCTCTTGGTGTCGAACAGACACCGTGCCGACTTTTTGCATGCTTTCTTGCTTCGCGCCTTTCCAAATCACTAGCGGTGCGAGCTTCTTGCTGAGCGCCGTCACGGCGAGCACAACGGTAACACGCATGGACACAAAGCTGGTAGACTTCAAAACCACGTGCCGAGCTCCACTGAGATCAGTTGTCTGACGCTTCGGGTCCTCAAAATATACTGCTGTCTCATCCATGAGCACAGTTCGAGACAGATTCATGAGCGGCTTCATGTCATCCAGAAAAGCCATGTAGTCAACTGCTCGATTCGTCAGCTCTTCATCATCGAGGACTGTAAGGTTGGTTGTGCGCCGGAGTGACAGGCCAAAGCGGGCCATGAACCCCGATTGTCATTTGTCTGAGGCAGCAAATTTTGGCATCTGAAGAAATGTTGCAGCCATCGTTTGTGCCGTTTCTTGGATCCACTGGCGACTGACTTTTTCTTTACTCGATCGCGGGTACAATACTTGATCAAACAGAATATCCTCCAGCTCTCGAAGCACGGGCTTTGATCCACCACCAGATGCACGCCGTCGCTGACTTCCTGTGGCTCGAAGGACCGCTCGACGCTTCCACCACTGCCGGACTTGAGAACCACTGATCTTCCAGCCGAGCTCGTCGTGGAAGTGCTTCAGGGCTCTTGTTGGAAACCCTTGACCATGCTCCTCAATCCAGGCAATGATAGCGAGCTTCTCAGCGACGGTCTTTGATACTCGTGTCGTAGGCATCGTAAAGTGAAATGAGAGTGGCGGGCAGGAATGTGGGCAAGACTCGAGTGACT
Source organism: Elongisporangium senticosum (assembly GCA_023335835.1). Lineage (NCBI taxonomy): Eukaryota > Oomycota > Peronosporomycetes > Pythiales > Pythiaceae > Elongisporangium > Elongisporangium senticosum. The sequence goes on along the minus strand of JAADVQ010000106.1, from coordinate 20,230 downwards.
CTCGAGTCCATTCAGTTCAAGGTCTTCTATTCCGCACAGACTTTACAAGCCTTCTATTTTGATAGGGTGTTTTAATGGGACAGGGACGTTTAAATGGCAGTATCCGTTAGATGATGGTGAAACCTCGCCCAAAAGGTACCTTTTGTGCATGTGCGAACACGTCTATTAATTCCGTCCATTATCGAATTCAAGAGGTTTTCAACGCATAAGTACCGGTATCGGTATTGTACCGCCAATAATGGGATCCACTACCGGTATTTCAAAAATGGCTATTTATAGCTCGCAGTGGCCAAAGTGCAACCAACATGGCGCACTCAGTTCCCCAAGCGCCGTCGTCATGATGTCTCAGGCCTCGTACAAGACCCCGCCTCAATCGGACGCAGCTCCTGTTCTCCCTCTGTCTCTGGCGCCAGCCAAGGCCCCGCCCCAGGGTTCCCTCACGAAGCAGCAGGCCGTCGCGTCGCTCTTCGCGCTCGATCTCGAGTTCTCCAACCAGGAAGAGCCGCGCAGAGCCACGTCGCCTGCGATCGCGTCCATCAAGACGAATGAGAATGCACGCAACAGCAGCCCACTGCGCGTCATGTCCGGAGTCGCGGAGCTGGTGGCCGCGTCCGCAGGCGCCGTGGAGCAGGAGAAAACGCCCGTGACTGACCCGCAGTCGCCGGCCTACCGCGCACTGGCGACGTCCACCGAGTCGCCCACGGGCAAGAAGGGCCGCAGCAAATACATCGCTGACCGTAGCTTCAAGAAGCCCGAGGGCAACGAGATCCACGTGCAGCATGAGCAGTACGCGCTGACCTACGGCATGATGTGCGGCATTTTGAACTCGGCCGGCGCGCAGAATCAGTTCAAGCAGCGACTGAGCATGGACGACTTCATGCGCGTGGACAAGCGCAGCTTCCCGGCCAGCGCCAAGCTGCAGCACCCATTCAAGTTCAAGGACTACTCGCCGGATATCTTCCGCCAGATCCGGCGCCGGTTCTGCATCGACTCGGCCGACTACATGGTCACGCTCTGCGGGGACTTCAACTTCATCGAGTTCATGTCCAACTCTAAGTCGGGGCAGTTCTTCTTCTACTCGCACGACGGCCGGTTCATGATCAAGACCCAGACCAAGGATGAGTCCAAGTTCCTGCGCCGGATCCTGCCGCACTACTACAAGTTCGTGATGGAGAACCCCAACACGCTCATCACGCGATTCTACGGTATGCATCGCGTCAAGATGTACCACTTGCGCCGCAAGATGCACTTCATCATCATGGCCAGCGTGTTCGACACTCCGCTGGAGATTCACGGACGATTTGACTTGAAGGGATCCAAGATTGGTCGTCGCGCCAGTCAGAAGGAGCGCACGTCCAATGGTGTGCTCAAGGATCTGGATCTGATTGAAAGCAGATTCCGTCTGCAGATGGGGCCCGAGCGACGTGCGATGCTGCTCGTGCAAGTGCGCAAAGACGTCGAGTTCCTCAAGCGCATGAAGATCATGGACTACAGCATGCTGATCGGCATTCACGACTCGCGCCAGGCGATCCACCAAAGCATATACGGACCGTCAGCCGTGGCTGTTCCGAGTGCTCAATGTGCAGATGTGGCTTCGCACAAGTCGGCCCCAACCACGCCGACACGTTTGCACAACACCAGTGATAAAGGAGATCTGACTGACAGTATCACACCAGTTCGCCTCAGCCGATCGGTTTCGCTACCTCAGGAACCAAGGACTTGTGATTGTGGTCCTGGATCGATGATGGACACTCCAGGAAGCCCAAGTTATCGTGATTCGGATGCGACAGTAACTGCGACAACTTCATCCCCCCCAAGTGGCCATGGTATCTCCTTCGACTCTGATGATGACTCGGACGACGCCGATGACTCGCACAGCACGGACGGCGTCGGCGAGATTGCAGTCGATGGCACCGAAATGCACCCGATGTCTGTCAATCTCGTCGATATGCCGCTTTCCCCCGGGGTGCTGGATGCTGAGAAGTATGGGCGATCTGAATCCATTTTCTGCAAGGACGACGGCGGCATCTACGGACGCGATCGCTACGGTCGCAAGAACGGTTTTGTGTACTTCCTGGGCGTAATCGACATCTTGCAGCAATACAACACTCGCAAGATAGCAGAGACGTTTTTCAAGGGCTTTCGACACAATCGGAAGCAGATTTCAAGCGTGAATCCCAACTTTTATGGCGACCGATTCATTGAGTTCATGGAAAAGTATGTCGTCATGGATGATACGCTTCCAGCGTCGCCTGCATCAACCATGATGACTGCTCCAAGGAGTCCTGACACGGCTTACACTGCTTCAGCTGCAGCGGACGATGACGACACGCAACAAATTTAATCTCTAGGCTCTCGTTGGTGTTGCATATCCTACATATTCAGCCGAATTGAATTTTCTAATTAGATTATTCGTCTTAACCTCCGCATACTTGATCAACGCAAGCGGCTGGTATCTACTCGCTGATCTGCGATACCTCGCAAGATTTAGAAAGCCACCAGGCGGGAAAAGAGGGGCTCAAATATGGCCAGTGTGAATGCATGCGACCGTCCAGCCAGCCATCTCATGGGTCTCTTCTTTGTGGTCCACAGGAACGTCCATGAGATTTCGAGTGCAAAATTAAATTGATTTAAGAAAATCCACTGGACGTGGGTGCAGCAGAAACTGATGCCTACAGGTGGCGAGTACCTCAGTTTACAAGCATTCGGAGCAAAGGTTTTGCACTGTGAATACGCAAACTGAAGCAATCAAAAGCCGCTAAACCGAGAGTGGTTTCTAGAGCTTTTGAACCTGTCAAAACGCATAGTGAATCCACTTCAAATGGTGAGCGTGGCCAAGAGCGACCTCATTCCTCAATTTACCACCAACTAAGCTCACACTTGAAGTCAATATGTCACGCTCCGATCACGTGTACGACCTGGGAAACTTTGGAGAGGCCTTCACGCCCAATGAAGCGGTCACCACCAGCGGTGACGCAGCTCCCACGTTTAACTACAGCAACACGGCGTTTGCTCATAGCGACACGAGCCACGAGTTTGCCCAAGATCCAACGAGCAATCGTCCTGTGTTAGCAGGACTTACCGGTCGACCTGCATTCACTCTCATCCAAGCCACGCAAATCGAGAAGGGCGTGGTGGAAAGCCCGAGTGACTACAAGGGTCGCTATCGGGTGAGTGGTGTTGCTATGGCTGATGGCAAGACAATAAAGACTGAGTTGCTCTTATTGTGACAGCGCTGGCCTGGCTTACTGCTCATGGCTCTGATCGTGTGCGGAGCTCTCGCATCTATCGCTTACTTTGTCATCCAAGCACGTACTTCAGTCGATGCACGCACATCTCTCTACACTCAAAGGCACAGTGAGACGAATGCCAGCAGCAGCAGCTCAAGCAGATCCACTGGAACCGATGATTCAGGCTCGGCTGATGGACCGGTGGGCAACCCAAAGTCATATCCCAGCCGAAGTACGTTGTATCTTTTCTCTCTCGTCACTCTATGCTCTCGGGCACTCACTCGGGTCTTTTTCGTGTTGGCAGCGTGTGAGCTGCCCAACTACCAGAGCAAGAACGGCAAGATCGTGGCTGTCTCAGAGAATGGCACTGAGATGCCAATCGGCATCAAGGGCATCAACTGGTTCGGCATGGAGACGTAAGTGACTGCGTATCAAGACCAGAACTTCAGAACAGCTACTGACTCTTGAGTTCTTGACAGCGGCGTCTCCATCCCCTTCGGCCTTTGGGACAACGAAGCTAACGGCACAACGGCCGTAAGTAGCTCTTCATTCTGCTCTCAAATGAAGAAAAGGATCTGACCCTCTGGTTTTATCTGGATCAGTACCAAATCGCCAAGTTCTTGAAAGCCAACAACTTCAACGCCGTGCGTCTGCCTGTAATGATATCAGCGATCATCAAGAACACGGCCCCCAGCGCTGGGCTTATTAACGCATTCGAGAACCAGGCGATCAACATCACCAGCTACATGACGACGCTCCAGAGTATCGTCGAGGCGCTGGCGTACCGCAACATTGGCGTGCTGATTTCCCTGCACACGCTCACAGACGCAAAGAGCAACGGACTCTGGTACGACGACGACGTGAGCGAGGACGATTTCCTCGGTGCTGTCGACACTCTGACGGGGAGCCTCTGCACCTCTGAGTACTGGAATGTCATGGGTCTCGACCTCAAGAACGAGCCGTTCAAGGGCACTTGGGGCGACGACTCGGACACCGACTTCCGCGCCGGTGCCAAGCGCATCGCTGGCCGAATGCTCACAGGTTGCCCTCAATGGATGGGCTTCGTTGAGGGCATCGCGACCACTCACTCTGTGGCGATCCATGGCGAAGACTTCGACTACTACGACTGGTACGGCGGCGGTCTCCAGGGCGCCAAGACCAAGGGACTCGAGTTCTCAATCGAGAACAAGGTAGTCTGGGCGCCGCACTATTACACGCCGGCCGTGTATCCACAGACGTACTTCTACGGTGGCGGCACTCGAGGCAGCAACAACGCAATCGCGGACTACGTTGAGCTGGACGACGCCACGCTCAAGACGCGCATCCAGGCGACGATGGACGATATGTTCGGCTTCCTCGCTTCGGACTCTGGCTCTGCGCTCCTGCTGGGAGAGTTCGGAGGCCTGTACGCCAAGGACGCGCACCCACTCAAGACCACGAAGCGCATCACGGACTTCACCATCGAGATCGTCAAGCAGCCTGGCTACTCCGGCGGCTTCGTCTGGTCCCTGAACCCCGAGTCTGCGTACGAGTACAACCCAGCAGACAAGCCCGGCACGTTCACGGAGGGCGTGCTGCAGGGCGACTGGCTGGATGCCAACAAAGAGTTCCTCGAAGGCTTGGCCGCCTTGGACGACCTGCCGAATCTGCAGCCGTTCCCATGCTTTTAATTTAGTATATTTTACAGTACTGCATGCGGTAAGATCCAAACATGTGAATATGTAGCCATTCCGACGTACGTGATCCATTCGTTCCAGCTCAAAGCGTGTCGCGTAATAGTATACGGAGGCTATACAGTGCGTTCGGTTCTCGAGCATGAAAGTGTGCGCTGGTACGTGCGAGATTCTCTGATTGCTCTGAACGATTTAAACTTGAGACAGCTCCTTTACAACAGCACGACCTACAGGATTACGTGCCATTACAAGTGCTCTCACATAGCAACAGTAGCATTACTCGTCACTCATCAGCAGTGAGCAATTAATCGTGTGGTCGATTGAGCACAACCTACCGCGACGCGTATTCGAGAGGACGATGGATCCACAATTTGTGGGCCGCACCTGCTTCAAGCACCTGTTCGGGGACGTGGGATGGGCGTCAGCAACCCGATTTCCAAAACACGGTGAGACACTTTGTGTAGCCACACTATTAGGGTAGGCAAGTTCAACCGTGCTTTGGCATTTTGCCTCTGTTCTGATTTATCTCATGTCCTGCGGCTCTCATCCATGCTGTAGAGATTGGCACGAAGCTCTGGCTCGGATGACAGGCTCATTTCCGCTTTTGCATTCCAGTCTTCACTCTACCAGCCAATCATGCGCGTTCTGGGCCGCCTCGCGGGGTACGGCCTCGCGCTGCTGGCCTGTGTGCAAGCCGTCTACTCGCTCGACACGTACGACGTCATCGTGGTCGGCAGTGGCCCTGGTGGTCTCATTGCCGCCGAGTACCTCTCTCGCGACTCGTCCATCAAGGTGCTCGTGCTGGAAGCCGGTCCGGCCTCGCTCCAGGCCTCCGGCGGCACCGACGTGCCGGACTACGCCAAGTCCAAGGGCTTCACCAAGTTCGACATCCCAGGCGAGTACGACGGCGCCGGCTCCATCTTCGTGGACGCCAACAAGAAGTACCAGGTGAACTATGTCGACGGCCGCACCATGGGGATCGGCCAGCTTGTGGGCGGCTGCTCGTCGCTCAACGGTGGGCTCTACTTCCGCCCGCCAGACTCGTACATGAGCTCCTCCAAGTGGCCGTTCGCGGCGGACCACGTGAGCCAGCTCTTCGACGAGATGGAGCAGATCTACGGCCACACGGACAACCCATCGCCTGATGGCAAGCGATACGTCCAGGAAGGATACACTATCGTCTCGCAGGCGCTCTCGCAGTTCGGAGGCTACTCCGAGCGGACGCTGAACGACCCGGCGGCTCGCAATGCCAAGACTAAGACCTATGGCCACCCGCCCTTCACGTTCAAGGACGGACTGCGTGACTCGCCAGCCAAGACCTGCTGGGGCCCCATGCGCTCGCGCAGCAATGTCAAGTTGCTCACGTCCGCTCGCGTGTCGTACATCAAGCAGACCAAGGGCAAGGCCACGGGCATCGTCTACAACGACAACATTGAAGTGGGTCTCAGCGCCCGCGGTGCCGTGATCATGGGCGCCGGTGCTCTGGGTACGCCCAAGGTGCTCATGCAGAGCGGCATCGGCCCGAGCGACCAGCTCAACGCACTCAACGCGCTGGGCAGCCGCTTCCCGGGCGTGCAGTCCAGCAACGGCAATTGGCTCATCAACGAGAACGTGGGCAAGAGCATGTTCGACACGGCGCTGCTGCTGCCGGCCTTCAGTCACCCCAACATGAATTCGTTCCTGTACAAGAGCGCGCCGCAGAGCGCCAAGGACCAGTACATGAACCAGGGCCAGGCGGGTCCACTCTCGTTCTCCGGTCCGCTGCTGATTGCGTACGAGAACTACATCGTGAACGGCCGGCTGTACGAGTTCCAGACCACGCTGCTCACGAACGGCTTCGGCGACTCGTACTCAATCTCGAACGGCTTCACGACGCCGCTGTACATCAACAACCCCGAGTCGCGCGACTATGCGTCGTTCGACAGCAGCGGCAAGTACCGCGCCTTCACGCAGGGATCACTGTACATGTCGACGGCCAACGACCTCGCGGCCATGCAAAACTACGCGCAGAAGGTCGTGGACATGATGCAGAAGGCTGGCGCGACGTTCCTCTCGGCGGCCAATGGCCAAAGCGTGGCTGACTGGGTGACCGCGCATCGCTCGACCTGGGAGACCAACCACTTTGGCGGCACGTGCTACGCGTCCTCGGACCGCAGCGACAGCAAGCGCTGCGCTGACGAAAGCCTGCGCGTCGTGGGCTCCAGCAACATCTACGTGAGCGACGCCAGCGCCATGAAGGACGGCACGGTCAACCCATACGGCTTCATCATGTACATCGGCCGTGAGGTCGGGGGCCTCGTCAAAGCCCAGATCGCAGCGGGCGGACCGAGCACTCCGACGCCGACCTCGCCGCCCACGGGCAACTCGTGCTCGCTCGAGAACGGCATTGACTACACTGGCAACGACATTGCCAGCGCCTTCTCAGCCTCGGCTGATGGCTGCTGCTCCATTTGCAAGGCCCGCTCTGGCTGCAAGGCCTTCACGTGGACCAACTACAACGGTGGCACCTGCTGGCTCAAGAGCGGTAAGGGCGCCACGACCAAAACCAGCGGATCGATCTCAGCCGTGCTCGGTTCTTCGTCTTCATCCACGTGCTCGAATCTGGAGAACAACGTGGACTACTCTGGCACTGACGTCGGCCAATCGCCCAGCGCCCAGGCCTCTGGCTGCTGCACCATTTGCCAGGCGCGTGCTGATTGCAAGGCCTTCACATGGACCAACTACAATGGCGGCACTTGCTGGCTCAAGAGCTCCAAAGGATCGACCCGCTCTAACAGTGGAGCAATCTCTGGGACGATCGGCAGCAGTGCACCGCAACCAGCATGCTCGTCCATTGAGGAGAACGTGGACTACTCTGGCAGCGACATCGCGAACGTCTGGTCCGCGGCAGCCGAAGGCTGCTGCGTCATCTGCCAGGCGCGTTCCGGCTGCGGCGCGTTCACCTGGACCAGCTACAACGGTGGCACTTGCTGGCTCAAGAGCTCCAAGGGATCGGCGGGTAAAAACACTGGCGCTCGATCGGGCACCGTCAACAACGTCGTCCGCCGCACCACCGGCCTGCACATGCACATGCGCGTACACAGCAGCCACCGCAACGACACTAGCTACGGCTTGGAGCCTGTTGTCACTCCCGCGGCCACTGCACCCTCGCCCACGCCTGCGGCAACCACTCCAGTGCCCACGCCCGCAGCCACGACCCCGGACTCCAGTCGCCGCCATCGCCACCACCACAAACGACGCTACGAGGACGACGACTTTTAAGTCGCTCAGCCCCCAATGGGTACAAAATGATACATGTTAGTAAATTTGGGAAATATAGACATCCATTATCAAAATACCCACACATGTGTTATCTTGCCTATCATCACATTCTCGGATCGTTCCTTCTGGTCGGAACCCGGGTCGGGTTGGTCTGAATATGGACCGAATGATCCATGCAACGTCGGATTACCGCATTGGAAGCCAAGGAAGAGCAGCATGCTGCCGAGCATGTACACGCTGGGCAAGAAGCCCACGAACTCCGTGATCGAGACGGACCCGGACGGGAAGCCGGCGCTGTCCCGCAAGGAGCTGCGCGAGCTCAAGCGCGGCGAGAAGAAGACCACCCGCGCTACCAAACCGGCCAAGGCCAACGTCAAGGAGGACGACGGCGAGCCGGATCCCGAGGCGAGCGGCGCCAATGCCAGCAGCGCTGTGGTCGAGGAAGTGACCGACAAGCCCACAGTGTTTGTGCGCTCGCAGCAGAGCCGCTTCCATACGGTCACGTTCGATGAGTTCGGCAAGAACGTGATGCTGAACCAGTTCTCGCTGTCCATCATGATGCCTCGAGGCGCCAAGAGCGTGGACCTGCTGGTGGACACGCAGCTCAAGCTCAACTACGGCACGACCTACGGCCTCATCGGCCCCAACGGCATCGGCAAGTCCACGCTGCTGCAGGCGCTGGCCGATGGGATCGTGGAGAACCTGCCCTCCTCACTCAAGATGCTGTACGTGAATCAGCTGGACGGCGCATCCATTTCGGCCACGGACGCGCAGCAGACGGTGCTGCAGACTGTGCTGCGCGCCGATACACGTGTGGCTGAGCTGCGCCGCAAGATTCGGTTGCTGCAGCCAGTGCTGCTGGGATCCGACGCCGACGAAGAGGCAAGCTTCGCGACCCACAAGGCCTACATCTGGCACGCGCTGCTTAACATCCGACTGGTTGAAGCCGAAGAAGCCTGCGAGGCGGCCTCCAGAACAGCGATCAAGCGCAGTGGCATGCGTGGCAAAGATGCGCGGCTCCGGCTGCTGGAGGCTGAACACAAGGTCGCGCAACTCAAGCGGGAAGTGGCGTTTACAAAGCAGTCCCCCAAGGAGCACGAGAGTGTTCGTGATGCGCCGGACGATGCGGAGATACTGCGTGGCATCCACGAGAAGCTGCAGGAGTACCAGCTGGCGCTCAAGCACCTGGATGAGCCAGCCATGGAGGCACGCGCGCGTCGCATTCTCAGTAGCATGGGCATCAGCGCAGACAAGCAGGACTCTGCTCTGTCCACACTGAGCGGCGGATGGCAGGTGCGCATCCTGTTTGCGCGCGTGCTGTTCATGGAGCCGGATTTCCTGTTACTGGATGAGCCCACGAACCATCTCGACATGCCGTCGATTCTCTGGCTCAAGAATTACCTGCAGACGCTGGACGACGTGCTGGGCAGTCCTGTGACCATCGTGCTGGTCTCGCACGACCGGTTCTTCCTCAACGCGCTGGCGGAAGAGATCATCCTGTTCCGAGGCTACGACAAGTCGCTGGTGTACTACGACGGCAACTACGATACGTACGAGGAGACCATGGCCAACAAGAAGAAGTTCAACGAGCGGCTGCAGACCAAGCTGGACCAAAAGACCGAGAAGATGACCAAGATGGTCTCCAAGATAACACAGCAGGGCGCCAAGGCCAAGGACGACAAGAAGCTGCAGGTGGCCGCCTCCAAGAAGAAGAAGATAGAGCGCATCGGTGCCGAGAAGAACGAAAAGGGCCATCGGTTCAAGCTCAACGGTGATCGCGTCGGGTACTTTTACACACTTCGAGGTGGAGCAGAAGAAACGGCCAAGTACGAGAGCGAGATGCAAAACTCGGCGTGGAGGATCCTGTCGGGCAGTCCTCCGCAGATCCGCAATCTGACGAATCTGGACAAGACGACGATGCTTTCGCTTGAAAACGTGTGCTTCCAGTACCCGAAGGAGGTCTCCGCCAAGCCAGCAACCAAGGCGACTACGTTCCCGCTTGTTGTCCAGAACGTCAACTTAACGATCAATTACGGGGACAAGGTAGTGCTTGTGGGCCGCAATGGCGCTGGTAAGACCACGCTCATGAAGCTGCTTGATGGCACGACCAAGCCCACCAGTGGCAAGCTCACGGCGTTCCACGGGGCTCGCATTGTCTCACTGATGCAGCATAACGTGGAAGACCTCAAGCTTCAGGCGTGGTCTCGTAAGCTTACACCTCTGGCTCTACTGCAACGCACGCTGGACGATGAGTCCACTTCTGTTGACTCGCTGTTGAACCAGAGCACTGCACGTGGCTCAGCCAACGCTCGCGAGGGCAAAATGCGAGGCCACCTCAGCAGCTTTGGCATCATGGGCGAGACAGCGAGTGCCGTTCCACTTGAATCACTCTCTGGTGGCCAATTGGTGCGTGTTGGTCTGGCGCTTGCCACGTTCCCGCACCCGCCGCACGTATTGCTGCTGGATGAGCCTACGAATCACTTGGACATGGGGACGATCCAGGTTCTGGGTGAGGCACTGCGCAACTACCAGGGCGCCGTGGTGCTGATATCCCACGACATCCACTTCCTGGAGATCCTCACGAGCCAAGAAAGAGATGAGGAAGACGACGGCGCGGGCGCTGCCACGGTCTCCCCGCCATGCGTGTTTGAAGTGAGCAAGAAGAAGGGCGTTGTGTCGCTTTTGCCTCTGGCCAATGGTGTACACAGCTATCAGGACAAGGAAGAGCGGCGGCAGGCCTCTCTCGGCCGTGTTTAAATCAATCGTTCCTGATCCTTTCAGCAAAGTGTACCCATTTGGTCCAAAATGTTCTCAGAAACTCAGTGCGCATCATGTGGCACAGCAGATCGTATACGTATACTGGTGTATACCTGCCACGTGCCTATGCAGCCCCATTGATAATGACGACGCCAAGCAGGCCACGCGCGACTCTGCAGAGCGTGCTCCAGTCCACGGGCTCCGGCTTCCTCTATGGTACGCTCTTCGGCTCGGTCATCGCCGGGGTGGAGGGTCTACGCGCCGCGCCGGAGCACCAGCGGCTGCATGGCGCCTTCCACCACGCCAAGGTCGAGGTGCCGAAGATGGCCGGCCGCATCGCCATGGTCACGCTGCTCTTCCGCGTCACGTCCATGGGCCTGGAGAGCGCTCGCGGCGGCAAGAAGGACATGTGGAACGTGCTGCTGGCCGCGCCGATCGCAGGCGGGCTGCTCAAGATCCGCCACGGACCCAGAGCCGCGCTCAACAGCGCGTTCTTGTTCGGCACCATGGGCTGCGTCATGATCGGCTTCAACCAGGCCGAGTCCCGCGTGACCAGGCACAAGGAGTCGCCAGACACGGTGCTGGAGGAGATCGCGTTCGCAGAAGAGCTCGAGTAGCTCAAGAGATCTAATAGAAACGCAGTGTACATGTATGGCTCCGTTATGGGATGGTCACGCTATGGAATGATGGAAAAGCTGATGCATAATAGAGAGATGGAAGACAACGGAGCGCATTGGAAGCCAGACGCTGGCTTAAACGACTGCCGACTTGACGTTGGCGTTCGCCACGGTAGCGCCCTTGGCGCTCTTGAGCCAGCACGTGCCGCCGTTCAAGTTGGTCCACGAGAACGCACGGCAGTTCGAGCGGGCCATGCAGATGGAGCAGCAGCCGTACGGATCAGCACTTGGCGCGTTGCCGATATCGTTGTCCACGTAGTCCACACCGATCTCCAGAGCGCAGCTGGGAGCTGGCGGGTTGTCGAACACAGCGGCCGAGATGACGTTGGCGTTAGCAACAGTGGCGCCCTTGAGGTTTTTGAGGTAGCAGGTGCCACCGCTTTGGCTGGTCCAGGAGAACGCGCGGCATCCGCCCCAGTTCTGGCACTTGGCGCAGCAGTCGGAAGCCTTAGCAGCTCCAACGCTGCCAATATCGTTGCCCACGTAGTCTATGCCGAGTTCAAGACCGCAACGTGGTTGCGCCGTGTTGGGATACGGCTCACCAGACTGAGTGTTTGTGTTGTAGACCATACGACCCTTGGAGCTCTTGAACCAGCACGTCCCGCCATTGACGTTGTTGGACGTCCAAGCGCGACATCCCGGGAAGAAGGCGCACTGGTTGCAGCAGCCAGCGCGCTGGATGATGGGAGCGTTGCCGATGTCGTTGCCCACGTAGTCCACGTAGTTCTCGACGTTGCAAGATGGGACGTTGAGGTCGTACACCAGCACCGACGATTTGACATTCGGGTTGGCTACGACCGTGCCGCGATCGCTCTTGAACCAGCAGGTTCCACCGTTGAGACCGCTCCAGGAGAAGGCGCGGCAGAGAGGAAATTTGTTGCAGAGATCACAGCAGTCCTCAGCAAAATTGGCTCGAGCGTTGCCGATGTCGTTGTCGATGTAGTCAAAGCCGACCTCAATGCGGCAGGTTGGCGTCGCAAGACGGCGTGAGACGTTGCCGACTGGAATGTCGACTAGTGCGTCGGCTCGCAGAGACTGTGATGCATCGGCAGTCAGCACTACCGACACAGTGAGTGCCAGAAGGAGGGCGAGACCAAACTTCATGGTTGGAGATGGACCGAGACCTTGGTTTCGGTGGGGAGGACGATAATGGAGAAGCCGCTTGATTGCTTGGAGGCAGGAATTGAAATGACCAAGCAAGCCAGACGCCAAATGCAGGCAGAGATCGATTCGTACTGCCAATCGCCTGGATTTTTCGAATTGCAGACGCAGGTTTTAAATTCCTTGCACCCACTGGAGCTTGAAGTTTGCGCCAATCCAGTTCAACTTGAGCAGGCGCACCAACGTTTCAGCCTCGTCACTGGATCCGCTTTTAAAAGACTTATTTCGCCAAGTGGGTCGAGTGGGTTCACGAGAGACGAGTCGCATGGGAGTCAGCAGGAATTAAAATCGCCCATGAAGAGACACCTGAAGAACGGTCGCTTGGAAGAGACGGAGGACAAATGCCTCCAATGCTGAGTCCAGTGACGAGAATTCGAATGATAGCCACGAGCACAATCGACTCAGGAAACTATCCAGACCATTGCCGAGTCCAGATGCCAGTGTTACATTTGCGATTTTTCCCGATTCCAAATACAAGGACGACCTGTGTCTCAAGTAAACGGAAACGGTGTTTATTGCTGCTAGCTTATTACCCTACGGTTTGCTTAGCGAAGACTCTGGGTCTTGCCGATGCTGGATGAACCACTAGAACCGACGCGGTGCTAGCGGAAAAGACAGAAGAGAAGTGAAGTACATGCAAAAGATCGTCCACGGCCGAGCCGTGGTGAAGTCGCTGGATCTAGATCACAGCGGATTTGACGTTGGCGTTCGCCGCGGTACCGCCCTTTGCGCTCTTGAGCCAGCACGTGCCGCCGTTCATGTTGGTCCACGAGAACGCCTTGCAGCCAGAGCGAGCCATGCAGATGGAGCAGCAGCCGTAGGCATCGGCACTGGGTGCGTTGCCGATATCGTTGCCCACGTAGTCCACACCGATCTCCAGAGCGCAGCTGGGAGCCGGTGGGTTGTCGAATACAGTGCACGAGACGACGTTGGCGTTGGACTTGGTGTCGCCCTTGAGGTTTTTGAGGTAGCAGGTGCCTCCGTTCTGGTTGGTCCAGGAGAATGTGCGGCATCCGCCCCAGCTCTGGCACTTGGCACAGCAGTCTTCGGGCTTGGAAGCCGCCACACTGCCGATATCATTGCCCACGTAGTCCACGCCACGTTCAAGAGTGCAGCGTGGGCCTGGAACATCAGGATACTGCTCCGCTGAGTACACTGCGTTGGAGCTGACGACCATCCGGCCCTTAGCGCTCTTGAAGTAGCACCAGCCACCGTTCAGGTTGGTGTACGTGTACGCACGACACCCGAGCGTGTTCATGCACTGCGTGCAGCAGCCGATGCGGAATTGCTGAGCTGCGTTGCCGATATCGTTGCCCACGTAGTCGATGCCCCACTCAGCATTGCAGTTGCTAACGTAGTCAACCATAAGGATCGAGGACTTGACGTTGGCGCTCGCGACGACGGTGCCGCGACCGCTCTTAAACCAGCAGGTGCCGCCGTTCAAGTTGGTCCACGAGAACGCCTTGCAGCCGGAGAAGCCGTTGCAGAGCGTACAGCATCCCTCTGCGGTGGCTGCGTAGGCGTTGCCGATGTCGTTGCCGACGTAGTCGAAGCCGTTTTCAATACGGCAGAACGGGCCACCGGTGGCCATTTCCTCATCGCGCCGTGTGAGGATAGAGGCGAGGCCGTCGGAGTCCGAGCGCAGAGACATGGGCTCAGCAGCGTCGGTGGAGACCAGAGCCGTGGCTAGCGAAAGCAGCAGAGACCACGCGAGCTTCATGATGTTTTGTTGAGCGGTGAAGATAGCGCTTGAGGGCCGATGGTTGTTGGTAGATGCGTGTTTGCTGGGAAGCAAAAGTTGGAATGCCAGCCTGAAGAGCCCACGAAAGGCAAAGCCCAAAGGCCAGAAGAATGAATTGAGCCTTGCAATCGCTCTCTCTTGCACCCACTTTTAGTCGCATTCCTTCCACCGATTAGTCGCCAGTGCCCGCTCCCATGAGCTGTTTTTTCATCAACTGGGTGAATGGGTTCAGGCCCAGAGACGCGCTTGAAGTTCGGATTCAGGAGTCAGCAGCAATTAAAACCGCGCAGCCAATGAGCGACTGCGTTCCAGGATTCACATGAGCGAACACGAGCTGGATTTTCCGCCGCTACGCGCCTTTGAAACCGAAACTGCGGAATTTGTGGTTCTGGTGTGAGAGCGGCGCCTGATCCCAAGCGACTGCGCCGCTTTCGCGATGACTCCTCGTGCCAAGAGGGTTGTGACAATGGATCTATGAAGCGTCGGGTGTTCAAACGGCTGGCGACAGCTTATACAGTAGGCCCAAGCGTCGACTGGGCATGAGACTGTTGAGCGAATGGGCAAACGATAGAGAGTCAAGATAGACTCTGAACAAGGGATTGAGTGGCAGCGAGTTGTTGTTGATTTGGTACGGATAGCTCTGCTGATTCTGAGTCAGCAGAACGAAAGCAAATGGGATTGAAATGACTAGACGCTTGGGAAAGTCGCTGCTTCGGAAGGCCAGGCGCATTTGGGAAATTATTAAAATGTGTCATTTTTCTGCTGACTCACCTATCATACGGTAATTTACCGGAAAATGTGGTATCGTACCGGAATATCTGTTACCACATTATATTGTATCGATGTGAATACAATGCGCGCCAAGTCTATATGAACACCTCAATTATTTTTGTTAGCGAACAAGAAAGCGTTTTGACCCAAAAAGCCATGGACTTATAGCTAATCCAAAGAGACGTCGTTTGCCACCTCTTTTTGTTAAAAATGATTAGAATTGATCTTGTACTGAAAAAAGAAAATTTTCAGGGTGCGGCAAGCTATATGAACACCATGGTAAGAACACCGTCAGATTTGTATTCAAACTGTGTGCTGCTCTTAAGCGCGTTGCTAATAATATATGCTCCACGCAGTACGAGGACCTTGACACTGCGTCGGCGTATCAAACGAATAAGTTTTCGAAGCGTGATGGTCGGAACACTTTTCCAGGCTGCTAAAATCGCGCGCTTTAGGTCTTCAACGTGGTCGTACTGCCTTCCGCCTTCATACACAGTACGAGACATGATGCCCCAAAGGTTCTCAATGGGGTTGAGATCGGGGGAGAGCGCTGGCCACTTCATGCACCTGATATTTTGGCCGCAAAGCCATGCCTTCGTCTCACGTGAAACGTGGAATGAGGCGTTGCCCTGCTGAAAACTATGGCTCTCCCTGCGAATGAACGGTAACAAATGAGTCTCCAGCGTGGCGCAATACTTACTTGGCGTTTGGCCACCCTGTAGAAACTTGAGCTCGGTCGTGCCGTCCCAGGAAAAGACGTTCCGAACCTGGACCGATCCGCCACCGGAATGTCGACGCATGTTGAATGTTGACCTCTTCCGGAAGGTGTGAGTCACACCACTGATAGCATAGACCATCATGACCACCCAGGTTCCACTTCTTCTCGTCGGAGAACACCACTTGAGCCCATTCTTCGACTGACCAGCCCACGTGATGCTCAGCCCACGCAATACGGTCCTATCGGGGGTGAGGTCGGAGCCTGGGAGCGGCGGATCGCTTCTTGTACTTGAGCAACGACGCTTGCTGGAGCATCCGCTGGACTGTTCGAACACTGTGGCTGAATTGCAACTGCTCCTTGATCCTCTTTGCGCTTGAATGGCCAAGCGAAGCGAGTCGAATGATATGCCGGCGGTCACGTGGGGCCACCTTTGATCGAGTTTTCTTGTGTTTTGGAGGCTGAAAGTTAGAGGTGTTCATATAGACTTGGCGCGCACTGTATATGTCATTGGGTATGCGCGTTCGAGGAAAACGTAAGATTACGGCAACTCTGTACAATGTACAGAGTACGCTGTATTAAAGGGATTGCCTTGAAGAAGAGAAGATTGAAGCGTCGGTATTAGAGTTAAGTGTCTAAAACCTAAAAACCTTATGTAAAGCTGAGCAGACGGGGCGGGAGCCAACCGTTCTGATATTCGTCTCTGATTGGCTAGAAGCCAGGGTCTTAAGCCAATTATCAACCAATGGGAATGAGAGTCACTAATTTAGTACCAAGGTACATGAAATAGGACATGGTCCTATAATTAGTGTGTGCCACATTAGAAGAGAGGCCAACGATACATGATACCGGGTTTTGTCACAGACCATGGGTATGTAACAAACCCGGCCTTACGGGAGGGTCGCACTTGTTGGTTCGGACCCAAGAACACGTGGCGTTGTGAAATTCAAAACTGGAACACCGGCTTCGACATGGCGAAGGATGCGGTCACCAAGAACGACAAGGATTCTGCGTGCGCGCAACCTCCACCAAGTGCAGTCGAAGGGGTATGTTGAAATTTTCACAGGCTCTAAACCAACGCTGGATTATCTGCGTGTCTTTGGATCTCGAGGTTTTGTTTAAGTTGACAAGATCAAACGCTCCAAGTGGGATGCTGAAGCGCATCATTGTGTGTTTCTCGGGTATGCTGATGGCTCGAAGGCTTACTGAGTTTGTGACTTGGACGATGAGCGTCTCGTCAAAACACGAGCGATTGTGCTCGACGAGCGTGCTCCTTCAGCTTACCGTGAAATGTATCCTCGAGGAAATGTGAGTGAACCAAGCTTTTTGCAAATTGAAGATGATGACCCAGTGGTTATCTCACCCCATGTGCCCAGTGTACCTGTAGAAAACGTCAGTTTGGGCATTGATGCGATTAGAGATGAAGAAAATCCCGTAGGAATGGAAGTCGATCCTAGAAACCAACCAGAAGGTGTTGCTTTGAGCCAAACCGAATTATTGATTGTTCCAGATAGAACTGGTGTCCCTACTCTACAATCAAGCCAAGCAGATGAAATGCAATCGGCTCCTCGTGCAATTTCTAGTACTGGATTACCTTCTTTACCTGGTCCTTCTCATCCTGCACGCGATATTGACCTCAAGATACGAATAGTGCAGTAAAAATGAGAAACAGAATGCCCACGCCCATGTAAGAGATCCGCGTGGTGTTTAGTGGAGGCTCAAGTCGCCCACGAATGACATTGAACCCAATGCCACGATTACTACCAAGCTCTGAGGCAGCCGCACCTGATTCATATAGCCATGAGTACCCCCTCCTCACAAATCAGGCATATAATGATGCTTCTGATGAAGATATTCAAAGTGATGAACATGTGAACAAGCGCCACGACACGATGGATACGAAATTGCATTGAGTGCTAAAGTTGTACCCCAACGTTACAAAGAAGCAATGGAATCACCAGAGACCGATAAAAGGAAAGATGCAATTCGTGCAGAGATTCGATCTCACATTAATAACCACACGTGGGATGTGGTCGTTCGTCCTCCCGGAGCAAAGGTTATTGGTTGCGAGTGGGCTTTTGCGCTGAAAAGAGATGAGAAGGAAACATCGCACGATTCAAAGCTCGCCTGGTCGCGCATGGCTTCTTCAAACACTTGGGATCGATTATCATGATACCTACGCACCGGCCGCCAGCATGAACTCAGTGAGAGTGTTTTTCGCTACGTGTTGCCGTTTGGGATAAGTGATTAGTAGTATGAATCAAAACTGCGTTTTTGAATGGAGATTTAGAGGTAACTGTGTTCATGGCGACGCCTATAGGGATGCGAGTTTCGCCAGATATGGTCTGCCACCTCAAACGCAGTCTCTATGGACTCAAGCAAGCAGCAGTTGTTTGATACAAAAGAATTCGAGCGGTTTAGCATGAACGTGCAGACTTTTTCCGTTTGATGACATGGCTTCAATTTGACAGGAAATCTAAAACCCACTCGATTTTAGACGGTAGAATTGATTTATTGATAATATATTCATATTATGTAAAACCCACCTAATTTGTGAATGTAACCGTTTGGTTCACTGGATCTTGAGGTCTTCCGAGCCAACACAAGCAACATTCCTGTTGTGTAATTTGGTTTAACAAGTAATAAAACCCTAGAGGTTTATTTCCGATACTTTTTATGTAGCAATAGTTTTTAAATTTTCATTTATGGACAAGTATCAGTTTTAGCAGTGATATGGACCTGTTTGAGACAGTGCGAAAAAACTGTATAGTACGCTAGGTACCTAAATTGTCACAGTATAACAATATGGAACCTGATACTGTTTATCTTTAGTGTGCATACGTAAATTAGTTTAAGGAGGCTGTTAGGAAAATCGGACACCTGCAACAACTCTGGATATAAAATCCTGAGAACACAGGATACAAAACAACCTGCTTTGCATCTTGCAATTGTTATAGTTGGGATGCATCATAGCCTGTCATTGCAATGTGAGTTTTACTGATGCGTTGTGTTACCTACTGATGCACGAGTTATGAGTATCATCTATGTGAATTATATATTCTACTATAATAGCAATGCTGGTTTAATGAGGCGATACATGAAAACGACGCTGTTTTACAGGGTGAATTAATAAAAGGTAGACGTGTTTTACACACATTTACTACTGGCCGTGCCATTTTTATGGCCCCAAAACGGTCGGCAGAATATGTGAGAAGTACAATAAGGACTGGGGTTTAACGCGTGCGTTTTAGAAAAACGTTGAAACTTGTGCTAGCGAAAACGCACATTTAGAACAGGGTTAGGTGATTGACTAAAATTCCGCTAACGTATTTATTTTTGGCTTTGTCGATTAGCCGCTGGATGAAGTGGCAAGCCCAGTTGTGTCAAAGCACGGGAACGGCTGACGGTTCGGCATGTCGTCCATGACAGCCATGCCTGCAAGAAATCCATCGTTGGCCTGGAGCCAATCATCCAAAAGAATGCCCTCGGTGTACGTTCCTGGTGTATCGGCCGGGTTGTACTGGTACGCCGACTCTGGGTTCAAGGACCACACGAAGCCTCCAGCATAGCCTGACTCTTTCAGAACCTGGATCGTGAAGTCCGTGCAACGCTGCGTCGTCTTCATCGGATGCGTGTCCTTGGAGTAAAGACCTCCAAACTCTCCCAGCAGAAGAGCAGCATCAGCGTCCGCAGCAAGGAAGCCGAACATGGCGTCCATCGTGCCCTGGATCCGAGTCTTGAGCGTGGCATCGTCCAACTCAACGTAGTTTTGAATCCCCATCTCCACGGTGCCGCCGCCGTAGAAGTACATTTGCGGATACACAGCCGGGGTGTAGTAGTGCGGAGCGTAGACGACCTTGTTCTCGACAGCAAATGCGAGTGGCTTCGTCCTAGCATCCTGGAGACCGCCGCCGTACCAATCGTAGTACGAGAATTCCGTGCCGTCGATTGTCACTGAGTGCGTGCCTTGGATACCTTCGACAAAGCCCATCCACGAGGAGCATCCGTCCAGCATTCGGTTCGCAATCCGCTGGGCTCCAGCACGGAAGTCTGTGGCCGTGCCGTCGCCCCATGTGCCCTTGAACGGCTCGTTCTTGACGTCGAGGCCCATGATGTTCCAGTACTCAGCCGTGCACAGGTTCTTTGTCAGGATGTCGACGGCACCCAGGAAGTCGTCTTCACTCACGTCGTCGTTGTACCAGAGCCCGCCATTGTCCGTGTACGTGAGCGTGTGCAAAGAGATC
>JAADVQ010000105.1:0-31748 GCA_023335835.1 Elongisporangium senticosum | reverse complement strand
TGTTTATCCATTAAATTCGGAATCACCGAAACAAACTCACACTCAGTTGCTGGTTTGAATATACCTAAGTTACTGTTGTCAGCCAGTCGTGATACTAAGTGACCTTTGCTAAATGAGCTTAGCGATTGATCAACGTGATCAAAGCATTTTCCATTGGATCGATCCTCTTGCTTTACGATTGGGGACGAATCACCTGAATTATCAGCCATGAACCCATGCGTGAAGGTGCTCAACGATTCATCAACGTGACATGATGCCTTTGACGCACGAATTTGAAGTGGACCCTCAATCGATTCAAACATTTCCAGTGGAATGTCTGCTCGAATATCACTTTGCTTTGTTTCTGTATTTGATATATGCAAAGCTGGAGCAGAACCCGCATCATTTCTAACCTCTGATACCTTCATCTTGTCCATGTTTTGCGAGGATCCAGTTTGATTTATGCCGTGCTCGTCTACTAAACTTGGAATAGTGGTATCATGTTCGCGCTCAATGATATCAGATAATTTTCCATTTGTAGGTTTAATTAACCCCAGTTGACTCAATTTCAGGTTCATAGTTGCAACTGCATTAGCCGTTTGAATTTGTTTCTTCCGTTTTTCAAGGTGTTCTCGTTCAGAGGCGAGTGACCCAGGCGATTCAGCAGAGTGATTTAATTGAAAATCCATATTTCCGACCGAAAGAGTTAATAGACCACCAGACAAAACGTCGGAGCATTTTCCATTGACATCAGTAATGCTCTTCGTTGAGATGTTTTCGTCAGCTTCTGGTTGTTGAGTACGTAGACCATCACCTTCCGAGTTAAAATGGTCTTCTAAATCATAATTTATCTCTTCATCATGTGGCCGGTCATCATTTGATGAAACAGACTTGTTAGTGAGTAAATTTTCATTCCTGTTGGCCTTCTCTTCAGCCCGACTTCTCCATTTCCCACCTACAACCCGCTGTTCAGATTCCTCGCTTGAAGGAGACGATTTTTTGGGTGGCTTCACAGTTTTTGCCCAGTCTGGCGTTTGAGACCGGTCAATCATTAGTTCCGTCGAAACGAATAACTCCTCGTCACGTATTGTGCCAACACAAATGGTTTTCTTTGCTGTCGCACGTGTTCGCATCCAGTCTTCCATTGGTATTTTCGCCATTGGACCAGGAACTGCTGTTGCCTTACCTTTCCACCTCCCTTGCAACTCCGAAGCAATTTCATTTTTCACTGCTGTCCTTGGATCACTTGAATGTGTCGTACTAGACCTAGACGTGGTTTTTATATCTCTTTTGGCGCTTTGGTCATTGTTGCAGGCGTTAACTGTTCCATTGGCACTCGACCCTACAAATCTCGAAACTGGAGCGGACGGCGGAGGTGGAGGTAACAGTTGATAGTTGTTATCTCCACATGCAACAGATTTAGTTGGAGGCTCTGGGTATGGACCATGCATCTCACTTAAGCGCGGAAGCCTAGATTTTATTGTTCGCTGGATATCTTCCGAAAGTCTCCATACGAAAATACAACCGTCGCTGCTCGTCGAGACAAGACGACGGCAATCTGGCGTGAATTGGATGCTTGTTACTAATTCACCATGACCAGAAGCATCTACCAACGTGTCACCTGTAGTGATATCGACTACACGAATAGTTTTATCAGAGAGCGAGCCGCTCATAGCAACGCAATAGTTTGCTGGACAAATCGCAATATGATGCTGCTCACCCACGTGGTGAGTTCTAATATGATTGCATGTACTGATATGGTGAATATCCAGTCGATTATTACACGATGTTATCATAAATTTATCGTCGGAAGACAGCGCCATATCAAAAATCTTTCCACCCATCATTGAAAGTGAATTATAAAGATTCACCTTGTTGCCTTCATGGATCTCAGCAAAAACAATACTCTTATCTGCCCCACAACTGAGTAATTTGTTACCATCGTGAGTGAAGTGCAGGGCCGTAACTGCTCCAGAATGATTTTCCAATGTATTTAACACTGTGCGATCCGTGCTGCAATTGTACATGTGAATAAGTCGGTCACGGGCTCCTGATGCCATCAAAACATGTCGTTGAGTCGATGGCACAGATTGATTGTGATAACTATCGCTAATAGCGTAGGCAATGCAATGTACTTCAGCACTGTGCGCAGGGATCTCAACCACATGTTCTCCACTTGGAACATTGAGCACAGTAATCTTGCCTTCTTTGTCTCCAACCGCGACTTCGGTTTGATCCGGATGAATTGCGACAACTCGAAGGCCATTCGCAGATATAGTGTCCACGGACGGGCTATGAATATCGATGGTATCAAATGAAGAGCAAGTTGCTCCAAGTACAACGCTATCTTCATTCCTAAAATCAGCTTCATTGTCATGATAAACCAGTCGAAGCATTTCTTGGCTGAGTGGGTGCTTCCATGGTCCTCTATCAGATACATTTGATGTAAAATCAACAGCATCATCACCACTAAATCGACTCGTCTTCGTGGCCGAAGTTTTGTGCAAATCCAAATGCCAGAAACGAAGAGTATTGTCGTCAGAACATGTTACGAATGTTCCATTCGGTACCATATGATTCCCTTTCGCTATCACTAACTGAGGATCGTTGTAGTAAATTATTTTGCCTCTGGACGTCACTCCTTTTGCTCGCCCTGCGATCTTGAGGTCTCGAATACCTCCACTATGAAACAAAAATGAGCGATACACTTGAATATTATCCAGATCGGCAACGCTGTAGACAAACATGCTGCGGTCGCTATACAGTACAATAGCATGCAACCCAGTAAGGCGTACACCAATTGTGGCAGGGTAACGATGCGAGCGATCTGGATGCAGGGTACTCGTATCTGCGTGATGTAAGGATTCATTCGCTGCTCCCATGGCCGGCGGGAATGGCATAGTTGCGCGATATTCAAGTGTTGCAGGATCAAACAAACGTGCAACACCGCTGGACGCACCAACGACAACATAACTTTCCGTGACAGAGATAACCTTGCCGCTTGTAGCTTCGAGTGATACTAATCGCTCCATTATGCAGGATGCGCCGAAGCTGCACAGCGTTCCATCTGCCGTGACTGCAAATGTTTTCAGCTTGCATGAGCCGTAGCCACAACCTACACTTGTGAAAGTGGCATCACTTTTTGTAGACATGACACCATCGCGATGTTGCATTTCTGGAATACCATTGATCTGGAAACCAGTAACCAAAACTTGATCATGTTCATCCAAAAACCAAAACTAACAAAATGCGAGACGTCAGAATATTGAATCCGTACGGCGATCGATCGACTGCACTCACCTTGAAATGCCGCTCTCCGACGGTCACGAAAAAATTACCAGCTTGACAGAAATCCACGCCAAGGACCTTTTCCTGTATCTGCGCTGTCGCGGTGACCTTGACGGTCATCCCCCCTGTGTCGTTCTTTTGGTCCAGATCCCAGACGTAGATGTGCTGATCATGGACTAAGCCGACTGACATCAGGGACCGGCCATCACGACTGAATGCCATGCATGCGATACCAAACTTGTGCGTTTGCAGCTCCGCACACAAGGTTCCATCGGTGCCATCCCAAACTGTAATGGACGGGAGATATCCTTTCTCCCCAATGGCCAAATACTGTCCGTTGGGTGAGAAGCACAAGCAGGACACGCTCTTCTCGACGCGGTAGTATCGCACTTGTTTGTCGCGACGCAAGTTGTATATGACGACAATGCACCCGGCAGCATAAGCGAGCTCACCGGTGACCGGGTTCACTGCGAGCATGGCGTTGCTCAGCGCCGTGATGCCCAACACGCGCTCGAGTGTGAGCCTGGCCTTGTGATCCACTGGATTCGGTGGTCGGTGAGAGGAATCATTCCCTGTGGCTGCAGGTGCCCTGCTTTGCTTTGCAGCGCTCGTGGCCATGGCAGGACCGCGTTTGGTAGCAGCGGTAGTGGTGCCCATGGCTCAGCGTCCTTTGGACTGGGGATCGAGGTGGAAACCTTCACAAGGGTTAGGGTTGTTTTGTAACCAAGCTTTGGTTTGAAAAACGTATTCTGATTGGTCCACTATTTATGGATCGCATTCCCATCAGCGGCTGTTGGCTGAGCATGTGGTTAGGGCAGCAGGCTCCTTCTCGCCAAGCCTGGTGAACAGGAGTCAGCGTGTGCCATCGCGTTCCCATGCGGCTGCCGCTGCACAAGAAGACGATGCGCTTCGTGGCCGACCCGTATCGGCGCATGCGCAAGCCGGCGCTGCTGGGCGCTGTGCTCTCGCTGTTACTGCTGTATCTTCTCATGGCTGGGCTTGCGCCACCTCTCGAAAAGGACCAACCTCCTCAGCCTCCACAGCCCGAGCAGCTGTCGGTGCCGACGACTGCAGCTCCCGGCGTCGTCGTTGCCGATGGTGCGATCATAACAGGGGATAAGCAGCCAGCCAATGATGCACGTGATGTTGATGCACTTCAAGAGAGAGATGGTCATGTTGCTCTGCGTGGGCGCGAACATGAAGGAAACGAAGGTGCACAAGGCGCTGAAGATGACGTGGAACAACCTTCGCCGAAGGTTGCAGCGACTGCGGTTGCTTTGGAAAATAACCCATTGGCACTGGCTGCTGGCGACACACCCAAGACACCGTTCATAATTCGATTAGTCCTGCCATTGGTAGCAGGATTCTGCTTTGGCTTCCTCGGGTCGGTCCCGGTTGCAGGCCCTACGTCCGCCATGGTCTTAAAGCTTGGTATTCAAGGCAAATATAGCGCCGGCTTAACTATTGCATTTGGGGGCGCAATTTCTGAGGCGGTACGTACCTCCTGGTTTTCTTCGAAGCAAAGGCATGGCTGATGAATGAACGGTGTGGACGAATCGGCTCGTAGACGTACGCGGGGATTGCCTTCTGGGGATTTGGAAGCTTTTTGGCTGGTGCCAAATTTCTCTTGCCAGTGTCCAAGTAAGTATCGCCCATACAATCTCTCTTTGGTTCTGGTTTATTAATTCTTCTTGCTTGAGCAGAGTCCTGGGAGCCGTAATGTTTACGCTCGTGGGGGTTGTTTTCTTGCGCACCGATATGACACGATCGCTTGATACGGATCTTGAATCTTCCGAACGGAAAGGAGTCGGGAGAGCGCGCAAGGAACTCATGAAAAACGTGCTCTTGGGGCTTACGATGTCTGGAATCAATCCGGCTTTGTTGGCCACCTATACTGGTGCCATTGCGTCTGGTATGTATTTGCAATTCGGTGATTTTCGCATAAAATTCGATTATGTCTCACTTCTTATGCTTGTAGTATATGGAACAGGAATGCTGGAGTTTACCCTTTTCTTGGCATTCGTTTTTGCGCTTGGTGTATGCTGCGGAGTATCAACGTGGTTCTATCTTCTGCTCTCACTGTTGAAGAAATACAAGCAGGTATTTAGATTATTGCCCCTTCCATTGCTTTGCCCCATTAATATGATTTTATGTTTTGGATAGCGCCTTAAGAACCAAACTATCGGATTAATTATGCGCGGGATGGGCTGTTTCCTTCTGACACTTGGAGTGTTTTGCGCCAAGTCTTCGTTTGATTACTTTGTTAGCTCTGCATCTGAATCCAAATAGATAGAACACTGCAACCTTCTCTGCTCGATATGAGCTATCTAGTTACCTGTATCTACCTCAGGCTCAATCTTCAGCTGTGTCCTGAGCTTGCTTAAACGATCGTAAATACCATCGTCAAGTACAGTTTGTAGAGCACGCTCCAGCGAATGCACAAGCTCGTGCAGATTGTTCATGTCATTGTTTTCCATGAATGCAAAGAGAAGACTCAGCCGACTGGTCTGTGTGAGTGCCTCCAGCGTTTCCAAAACGAATTTTGTATCTTCCGGTAACTGCCATGAAGCTCGCAGAACACAAATGATATCGACGAAGAGGTCCGTATCGATATCAGCCTTGAAGATCACGCCAAGATGTTGCGGTGTGGTGATGCGGAGGTAACTTGCAGACGCATTTCCGTCAAGTAAGTATCCACAATCACGATACGCAGGAAAATATTGCTTGCTCACCTGAACTTGCTTTCCGTTGACTTCAGGTATCTCTGCCAGTGACGGCAGAACTGTACGCTGTTTGCTGGCTGTGTGTTGCTTGCCTCGACTGTAGGCTCCAGCCGCAAGTGTGAACCTGCAGGGTTTCGTGTGCTGGATCGCTTTTTATACGACAAGTTGTTCGACCGCTCGCTCTTGGAGAAATTTTGGAGCTCCTTTTGCGATACAGGTTTCAAGTCGGCACACGCAACCAAGTTCTAGAGAGTGAAGCACTTGCATCAGCGTCGTTTGTGCATCGTTAGTTACAAGATTGGATTGTACCTTAAATTCGTCGTAGCTGGAAGCGGTGTGAATCGCTCGCTTTTTCATGTTGTCCGTAAGTTTGTACTTTCGGTCATCTTCCAGTGCCTGTGTGAGCTCAATCTGCAGCGCAGTCGTGTCAAAGCTCCCATGCTCGATGGATGTCGGTTCGCCTGACATCTGAAGTGAGCGCTTGTGTGAGAGGTCGCAGGGATCTTGGAACTAAAATAATGTAAACCACATATATTTGGCTGGGCGCGAAAAGACGCGACCTCCATCGCAACCCAGTGGCCTCGCGATCTTATGATTTTCTATATCGATCCGTTCATTATTAGCTTGTCGAGAAATATCCAACACACTCATACTCATTTCTTCTTCACACACACACCAGACACAAACGAAGCAGTCGACACTGAGCAGCCATGGACCGTGGACGCAAAGCTATCCCGACTCTCAACAAGCACACTGATGCCAAGTACTACCAGAAGTGCCAAGAGATTCATCGCAGCAAATTGAACACTATCAAGAGCTCCATTGACAACAGTGAACCACACAGGCCGACACATCTGCGCAAGAACCTCAAGAAGGAGCAAATGAAAGAAGAGCGATATGCTGAAATTGAGCGAGAGAACCGCATTTTGCTTGAGAAAATGTCGTTCATCATGCAAAACGATACTCTGGACAACAAAAATCAGTCAATTACGTACAGCCACAGCCTCAACAAGGGGTACCGTAAACGCGAGTTGCAGAAAATCACGTCTGAAAACCAGGCCATTCTGCGACGCATCCAGTTGAGCGAGCCCACTTACGATCACGTACAGTGGGAAGAAGATGCCAAGCGCAACGAACGATACGCTGCCAATATTCGCGAATATGCAGACGACAGCTTGAATCAAAACTCGATGGCTGAGCTGCGAGCCATGACGTCTTTGTCCTACCCAGGCTGTGCGGACGAGTACAATTAACAAATTGCCAGCATCCTTTCAAATACACAAGTTCTTTATATCTATACGCGCCAATGTGACTCTATCGGTAATATACAACGTCAGGCACTATTCTACTGAAAACCAAACTTGACCAACTCGATAATACCGTGCAAAATAGACGAAAGTTGGCATGTCGCTTTGTTTTCTCCAAACAAGTTGAGAACCTTCTCTACCCATTGATCCATAGCTTCGTATTCACTTTCAACAGTAGATACAGCTGGATGTGCCTCCACGATAAATCGGTGCAGTGCAGCTTGAACATTTGGATCGTAATCAGATTTGCAACTTGTATCTTCTACGAAGGCTCTAATCGACCGCAATCCAGTGACCAAACGATTTAACTGCAGATGTAAATCCATGAGCTCCACATTCGCTGCTTTTTTAAGGTCGTTGCAAAATGAGTGCATTTTCACGTCAACTTGAGATAGAAATTCTTCCAAAAACAGTCGACTGTCAGCTCGGAAGACTCTAAAGGACTTTGCTCGGCTCTTGGCAAAAAACTGTGGGTGCAAACATCCAAGATCAGTACACACCAATTTGCCGTAGGGAAGTGATGCATATTTATCTCATACCTCATTGAGTGCGTGTTGAAATGAGTAGTTTTCCACAATATCTCGACATGCTTGCTTTACAATTTGTATGTGTGAAAGAAGGTTCTGGTGGTTTGGCAAAAATTCCAACTTGTAAAGGAACATATCGATGCGTTGTTGAATATCAGGTACTTGAAGCATGAAATAAAATAACGTCTCTGGCCGACCAAGGCTGGGAACTGGGCCAGAGAATTCTCTCACCAATTGTGCTTCTTCTTCTGTTGGAAAATAACGTTGCAAACAAGCGAGTAGATCGGCATTTATCAATTGCTCGTTCATATCCACTATACCCTGCACAAACTTCTCGTAATGATTGTGAACTTTGAAGGTCGATAACGCAACCGAGATGTTATTTGCACGCTTCAATTCAATCAACTGGATATGCTTTGTTTTTCCTCGAGGAGATGAATGCCGTGACTAAAGCATCAAACAGTTAGCAATGCAACATGTCAAGTAATGTTATGCACATTGAACTAACCTTTTGGAAACTTCCACCAGACTCAATATTGGTTGTATCGACACTTTCCGTTGAATCCTGTTTTGAAGGACTTTTGGCTCGAGGAGATGGTACGAATACTGGGCGGGTTTCTGGTGTGTGCAAACCCTAAATAATCAGGTACGTAATCCAACTGAAGATTGAAAAATAGGGTATCTTACCATCCTGCACTATAGGCGACGAAATTTCGATGGAGAGTTTTCGACCTGTTCGAGCTTCGTACTTGGATAAAGAATCGACGTTAAATGAAGTGCCGCTTGCAGTCGGAGCTATGTTATGCTCTATTGCGTGCGCAGATTGTAAAGATGTTGGTGCAGCGAGCTCAATAATACTTTTTCTTGCCTCTTCTAGACGCATTCGAACTATCGCGTCTGCAGAAAGTGAGCCAACCCTGCGATCTTGATTTTTCACGATATTCGAGCTATAGTTTGATGCTCGCGGAGATTCTGCGGATGGTCGCTCCCATTGCGAAATGCCAGTGATACGATTGACGTAATACGGGTAACCTTCATCTGAATAAAGCATGTCCCATTGAGGGTTTAATGGTGGTGCAGGTAAAGATTCACGTCTTGTCGACACAGAATCGTTACCTTCCCATGCGCCTTGTTTTGTAGGTGAGTATTCGTGAATACGAGAATGATCCCACCTTAAATCATTCAGGCTTGAGAAGCTAAGTGCTGTATGCCGGCCTGCCATGGTTGCTTCATTTAATGCAATTAGTGACTCGCCTCTATGATCTCGACCATGTCTGCCCCAAGAGGTATCGCGAATAATTTCTTGAGGTGGTGGCTGATTTTTGTATCGTTCAAAACTTGGGGGGGTGTTTCGCTCCATCGCAATTGAGTAATTGTGTATATGCTCCCGATCAATCCTTTCCGTAAATGCTGGTCGGGTGGGATACCTATTTTGTGATTGTGACCACAGTTCGCGTGCAGAGTAGGAGTCTCTATGGGTTGGTTGGCAATTTAACATTTCCGACGCAGAGCTTCGTGATTTCTGAGATTGATGCCGTCGTAATGCTTCTCGGACATGAGCACTTGGCGAAAATACCTGACTACCTACTAGAGGACGAAGAGACGGAGCCAAAGGAGCACGATCGATTTCAGGGGCACCAATAAAATAGTTGTCACCATAAAGAGGCGATCTGCGCATACCATCATTATTTTTTTGCTCCACTGACATTTTGCTTTGGAATTGTTCGAATGCGTCATGCTCGTATTCCATTTGCGTCTGCTGCACCAAGGTAGACGCGGGCTCATTTCTCAAAGCAGGGCAGGTCTGCTTCGTATTTGTTAAATAATACTTTGCGATTAGCTCAGAGCATTTTTGCTGTTTTTCGCGAAGCGCGACGTCATATGGGGTTTCATTTTGAGTGTTAGCGGCAAAGACATGTGCTGCACTTTCCAGAAGCAACTTCACAATGGCTTCTTTTCCGTCTAAAGCAGCATAATGTAAAGCTGTGTCGCCATCGTGGTCACCTGCGTTTAATACAGAATCTCCACCAACATCTAGCAGGTAGGCAACACAATCCAAACTTCCGTTTGCGACAGCACAGTGCAAAGGTGTTCGTCCAAATTCTTCGACTACACAAATATCCGCGCCATGATGCAAAAGACGTTGCAAGCAAGAAAGATCACCATGTCGAGCTGCAACATGAAGAGGTGCGTCATTCTGAGGGTCGATATGATTCACAATTTCAGAGTCCATGTCACTTTTCGCAGCTGTATTTAGCAAAAGAGATAAGCATTCAACTTGCCGCTCTTTCACTGCAATCTGTACAGCGGTCTCGCCAAATTCCGGGTGTGGATCATTCTTTGCTTGCCACGATAAACAAAGCTCCACCAACGAAGCGTTTCCGAGTCTACACGCAAGCAGTAACAGGGTGTCCCCACTGCTATTTTCTAATAAATCGATCGGACAACCAAGCTGCAGGCATTCTCTGATCTCGTTTATCAGGCCTCTGCGGGCATAATGGAAAACTTCATTTCGCCATGATGCAAGCTTTCGTGCGGTGGAAAATGAATCCGTCACGTTTGGGGTTGTGGCGCTTCGTGGTGTGAGGGCTGTTTGTTTGAAGTCACTGATAACTTGTACAGAGTGATCGACGTTACCTGGTTTCGATATAGTTGATGAATGACATATCAACTCTTTTAGAACGCCAACCCAGATGTGTGCTTCTTCCTTGCTTGATGCGACAAGATCCAAGGTCCGCGCTTTTGTGATAAGTGAGAAACACTTTTCTCTTTCCTTCACAATGCTGTCCGGCTTGTTGCCTTGAAGCTGCCTTTCAAATGACTTGGTTTTATGCCCTTCCCATATATCAGTAACCAGAGCAAGATCCATCCAGTGGCCACTGCTCTTTTCTGATACGCCAGCTGTTGGATCGGTCCATGAAATTGTGAGGCGTGGTCGAGCTAAATCACCCTCATCCCGCTGGACTACCTGAACCCATTGCCGTTTTGGTGCGGATGATCCTATTCCATGACTGTGATAGGGTATCTTGTAGAACAATCCTCCATTTTTGAGTACAGTTGGAACAATATTCATATGCAGTGGCCTAACAGCGGTCTTCTCAGGTAGCACAGACGGGAATGGCAAGAGCAACGGAGGAACTGTTGCTGACGAACATTCTGTAATTTTCAGTTGAAGATGAAGTTGACCGGCTACGATTTCTTCGCTGTTATCGCATATGTCGTCATCAGCTTCATCCTTTGTGTTAATGCGATGTAGCGTGAAATATTGATCATAAAAGAGAACTCCAACTTGCTCGAGTGGGATAGTTGCTTCGCCGATCACAATTTTGCTGTCTGTTTTGACGACGGCACTCAAATATTGCTGGTTCTTGTCACGAAGGGGTGTCGTAAACTGCTGGTTCCATTGTGCGTCGCTTCCTCCTTTCTTGTGCAGTGTTGTCCGCATAACGGAATAATTGGGACCACTGCCTTCTGCGTCTTTCATTCCGCGTTCAAGCAGACGTATTTCCAAAAATGATGACTGCGTACCAAACTTTTCCACTTTCATGAGTGTGGTGGCCCCCAGCGCGTTTATAGTCAACGCATACTTTGGCTTGCTTTCTTGGCCAGCGGTCGGAATTTCCAGTAAACATGGCTCATTCGAGGACACAGCAGCCGCTGCAGCCGGCATTTTAGGCTCTTTAATAGCTCTTCTGATGACTGGATTGAGAGTAGCGTATCCAGTTGAGTCAGAGTCACTTTCACCAGAATGGATGACAACTCCCGACATCACATAATTGTCATCAACACCGACGGGCTTGTCTCGTTCATATTGGTGCGGTTCAAAAGTAACAGCGTCCGCATCGGTGCTTGAGTGCGCTTGTTCAATTGACACCTGGATTCCCTCTTCTTCCTCGACCACGATTTCAGTGTCCATAGTATCGTCAACCATATATGTGTTGTCATGCTCAGCCTGACCTGAGCTGGTCGCACGAAGCGGTGGATTGCTGACTTTACCACACGCCACAACACAGTTCGGCTCATTCGGAACATACTTGTTTTTCACATTCCCAAGTCTCGAGAGGAAGAATCGACTGGACGCCTTCTTCTCCTTGAAGACGGACTTGGTCACCACTGGGTAGTTCGCTTCCTGTTGCAGGTCGTGAAACTCTTCGTCTTCGTCCGAATCTGCGTTCTCGCCACGCGTACGATGGCTGTCACGTGGCGTGTGCTGGCACATAGCTGAGGCGCCAGAGACGGCTGCGCTGTTATCGCTGGGCTTGTCAGCTGCTGTGGTGGCCGGCATGAGCGCTGCATTCGGCTGCGCACCGAGCGACGACATTTTCCGGGCCACGACGAATTACCGTGGTACGGAACAGCCATTTTGCGCCGATAAATCCGAAACCGACTCGCTAAATAACCCAAAATGGTGCTTGGTGAATTTAATTTGTACTGGGGTTTTACTAAACAAATGTTATACGTTAAACTTTGGGTGTATTAGATATGTGAGATAGTTGCACAATAAATACACAGTAACCGCTGGAGTTGTCGCACAAAACGGCAGATGAAGAGTTGATGGTCAACCAGCATGATCATCACCTCATCATCTGCCATGACTCATGCTCAAAACGGCCCTGGAAATCACTAAAATGTCTTGCATTACATAACTAGTTCTTCCAAATTGATTGTGTTCATTATTGTGCATTCATCTAACAGTAACCCTTAAGAGTGTGCAGATCGCGTCCTTGAACCAAAGCAAATGAGTTCTGTGATCTGGAGTGCAGCAGACATGTCTCCAACGCATACAGTAAGTTCCGTCTCGATTGTACAAACAAATAACCATGATCCTTACCACAAAGGAATTTTCACAGCACCAAAGAAGTGTCCAGTAAAAGGGATGAGTTCGTTACATTTTGCATCTAGTGATTGAAGAATTGCGAGAAGATTAGAGTTCCAACTACATCGATCCGTCTGCGACGAGGGACCGGAGGCGCCGTTGTCTTCTATTGAGCTCTCGTTATCAACAAGAAACTTATTCCGACGAAGGCTTGGCGTTGGGGTCAATGAGCTTCTTGAACTCATCGTACAGCACAAGCACGATGGCACCACCCGTACCACGGATGACGTTCGAGCCAGCGCCCTTGAAGAAGGCACCCGAGCCTTCCTTCTTGAGGATCTTCTGGGCACAGTCAAGCGTGGACGTGTACAGAATGTCGGCACGGCCGGCCTGCATCATCATGCGACGACGGACAGTGTCGAACGGGTACGAGATGATACCGGCAGCCGTGGTGACGACCTGGGCCACGAGCCACTTCTGCCACACGGGGGCGTTCTTGGGGTCGGCGAGGGCGACATCACGGAGGGTATCGTAACCACCAAAGAAGGCGGCACGGTACACAATGATACCACCGACCGAGACACCGAAGCCCTGGTACAGGCCCTTGGCACCGTCGGCCTTGTAGATGGTGGTGATGCAGTTGGTCAGACCCGTGTACATACGGGACTTGCCCATGCCGACATCGGCGGCCAGACGCGTACGGGCGAAGTCGAGCGGGTACACGAAGAGCAGCGAGGTGGCGCCGGCAGCGCCGCCCGAGGCAAGGTTGCCGAAGAAGAATCGCCAGAACTGGTCCTTCTTGACGCCGTCCATGAAGAGCTTCTTGTACTTGTCCTTGAAGGCGAAGTTCAAGGCCTGGGTAGGGAAGTAACGGATGACATTGGCCAGGTTACCGCGCCAGAAAGAGCTGAAACCCTGTTCCTTGGTCACGCGGACGAAGCAGTCCACGATGCCCTTGTACTGGTCTTCAGGCTTGATCTGCGTGGAAGCAGCCTGCACCTGCAGGAGCAGCTTCACACGCTCGATGGGGGCGACGACGGTCTTGGAGATACCGCCAGCCACACCACCGGCGGCCAGATCAAGGAGGAAGGTGACGACACCGCCCGACTTCTCGGAGGTGGCAACGGGCTTGTAGGCAGCAATGGCGCTCATGATGTCCGTTTTAAAAGTCTTCTTGGAGCTTGAGCTGACCGGAGAAAAATCCTAAATGACCATTTGCTTCCCCCGGCGGCTCTGCGGACCACCACACAACGATCCCTCTCGCATATTCAGCCAATGCGCGTGCGGAGAAGCCCCACTGCCCAAGCTGATTGGGGCAAAGCGCCACATCAGCAAACGAGTGGCTGTCTGCGAGCTGCGCTGGCCTGGAGATCTGCTTGCGGAGGGAATTATTTTTGGCAGGAGATGTTGCGGCCTGGGCCGTTACTGAAGGATATAAAAAGAGCGCTGTGTTGGACCAAGGCACCGGTAGTTTCAGACCGAAATGTGAAACCCGCAGTGGCTCATTCGCGCTGTTAAAAAGCTCTTCGTGTGTAAAAATGCGAGCAAGCCCATGCAGACTCGATGCCTAATACTGTAGTCCAACGACTTGCGGCACGGGCGTATTCCACTGGAAACGCAATGCGCTCTCGTCTGGAATCAACAGGAACGCTCCTTACTTTGGGAGCTCTGGTACCCAACCCCTCCGTTCTGGTTTCTGCACACCTGATTCCATCACTGGCTCGCTATATGAAATAGGTTTTGAGGGATATCAGATTATACGAGTAAACGCCGTGTTGCTTGGCGCCGAAAAAAGACCAGGAGCTGAATACCTCGTATTAGAAGATAGAGGTTTTGGACGGAGATGAGCGTAATAATGGAAACCCAGGGTGAGTGGTGACGCGTCACGCTCTCATGATTGGGTGGGCATCTGTGCGGATTATGGCCAGCCCAATGCTTGCTCAACATCCGCGACCGCCAGCTATGCGCAGGCAGGCTGTGGTGCTTTGGACCGAGAGCAGATTGACGGTGGTGGCCCAGCCCAGGGCGCCTACCAGTACGATGGCCGCCAGCACACCGGCGCACTGGCTTGAGGAGCCATGGTACTTGAGCTGCTGCGCTTCAAGCTTCTGATTCGGCAGCAACACGAGCGTGGCGATGCTGATCATCTGCATTCCAAGCGAGATGAAGAGACACGTGGCCACTTGCCAGCGCACGTGAGTGGTGTCGGCCGCAATGTCCGCGTCCGACACGTCGAAGTAGGCGTCCACCAAGTTGGACATGCTTGATGCAAAAGGCCACGCTAAGTTGTGCACCGTCGTCAGCAAGCTATACGTGGCGCTCTCGAAGCCATGCTCAGCGATCTCCACAGTCACGAACCCTGCAATCACGTTGCGCATGCCGTCAGGTATCACGGCTAGCTGGGGCCCGCCCAAGTAAAACCACTGGTTGCGCTCGATGTCGAATGTAACTATGAATCCCACGGCGAAGTTGACGAAGATCGTGAACAGCGTGCAATAGAGCATCAACCGTCGCCAACTGACGTTCAAGAAGTACATCTTCATGAGCCAAGTGCCGGCAACAAGCAAGAACGTTGAAAAGCAGCTGGAGATACTGTTGTTCAACGGTGCGACGTGTGTCCAGTATTCTTGCACGGCGGTGTATCCCGAGAAGCCGAAGCTGCTGAAGAACGAATTGAGGAAATGGTACGCCATCAACTGCCAGATTGCACGCTGCTTGAAGATGCGCCACATTTCTCGGCACGCGTGCTTGTGTTCTTCTGGCAAGGATGGCTCTTCCTCCAATAGCACCAGCGTGCTGATGCTGGCAATGATGGATATGACGCCGCAGCAAAAGAAAAGCGCATTGTACGGAAGCGACCAGGAAAAGGTCCCGCCGTACTCTAGGCCATTGAAGCAAACTGCAGCCACGATGCCTGCGGTCAAATTGGCGCTGTATCGCACAATATAGATTGTCGATTGAGCAGTGCCGCGCACTTCTATGTGCTCGTGTTGCGCCAGCTCGACCATAATCCCATCGCACGCGACGTCGGCCATCACGTACCCCACACAGACCACCATGATCTCGATCAAATATCGAGCGCCTGCTTTTGGTGCATGCGAATTC
This sequence comes from Elongisporangium senticosum, assembly GCA_023335835.1. Taxonomy (NCBI): domain Eukaryota; phylum Oomycota; class Peronosporomycetes; order Pythiales; family Pythiaceae; genus Elongisporangium; species Elongisporangium senticosum. The sequence goes on along the minus strand of JAADVQ010000105.1, from coordinate 16,003 downwards.
TGCACGACACGCAAGTTCGCCTCCGTCGTGCGCTGGATCTCGCCCGGCTTGAAGTACGCGTTCTCGTGCGGGCTGTAGGCCAGTACCATGAGCGCAATGAAGCTCAGCAACCACCCGATCAGGATATAGGACTTGCGCCGATAGCCGCATATCGGCAGGTGGTCCGAGAGAATGCCGAAGAACGTCTTGTACGACCAAGGCAGCTGGATGATTGTGGCCGCCGCAGTCACTTGGTAGCTTTCCATGTTGAGATACAGCTTGAAAAATGGATATATCAAAGACGGGAAGAGCCCATCGAAAAAGCCGATGCATGCGTAGTTCACCAGCAGACCGAAGTGAGACAGCTCGCATAGACTCACGACGCCCTTGCTGGATGGCACCAGGTCTGATGCTCTTCTTTCAAGGATCTTGTGCATCGCATCTTGCTCCGTCTGCGTCAGGTCGTCCTGGTAAAAGATCTTGTCTGCATGCACGATGCTCGTGTGACCAACAACAGGTTGTCCATTAGTGGCAGAAGTCTCCCCTGAATACAAATGCGCGCGCTCCTGCCTCCGCATCGCATCGCTCGTGGGCGAGCGTGTTGCCATGAGGAAGCTTGTGGTCTCTCAAAGGGATCCAAATAAACGAAAGGTCACCATTTAACAGTACAGTTAGAGACAAAATAATACAGTAGACACCGTATAGAATTGACTCCTACGGTACGTCTGGCTTTATTCTCCATCGCATTGAGAGATCAAGATGCTGCACTCGCTATACATCATCAACAAGTCTGGAGGGCTCGTGTACCAGCAGGATCTGAGCAGCGCCGCCCCCAAGCTCAGCTCCAATGACCACCTTCGACTAGGATCCACCTTCCACAGCATGCACGCCATCGCAGCGCTGGTTCGTTGCACTGTCCCTTCGATTTCCCCGCCCTAAAGTCACTCACGGGCTCTGCGTAGGCTGCTCCGGTGTCCTCAGGTGGGATCGACAGTCTCGAGACCGAGACATTCCGCTTGCAGTGCTTCCAAACCCCCACGGGGATCAAGTTCTTTATCACTGCGGCTCTTGGGACCCCAGATCTGGATGCAGCGCTGCGTACGATCTACGAATTATACGTTGACTACGTGCTGAAGGTATGGATTGCATGGTCAAAGGACGAGAATGCATAGAACTGTTTACAGACTCAAACAACCCTGTGACAGAACCCATTCTATGAGCTGGAGATGCCGATTCGGTGCAGCCTCTTCCACTCGGGGCTGAAGACTTTTGTGGACAAATTCAACCTGGACAGCAGTCGGCGACGACCGCATGGCAGTGAGCTATATTAAATTGAGGTAGTGTGTGGGTCTGAGTTACCCTTCTAGTGCACTTTAGCTCTCGCTATTCGTAGTAGTGGAGTCGCTCAATTCAAATACTAAGGCCCCGTCACCACAAAATTCATTCGCCTTCCAGTTGCCTTCGTAAAGCGTTCCGTCCGTAAATGTGTAGCGGCCCTGGCCGTGGCATTTGTCGTCACTCCACTCACCGGCGTACTCGCAGCCATTACCATATCTACAGATACCTCGACCACAGCGAACGTTGCCGACCCACTTGCCGTCATAGACGTCTCGAGTCCTGGTATATTTGCAGATACCGAATCCATTGCGCTTGCCATTCTTCCAGTCGCCGCTGTATTCGGTCCCGTCAAGTGCAGTAGCAACACCACGACCAGAGCGTCTGCCAGCAGCCCACTCGCCGACGTAAGTTTCCGATGAGCTCTGACTCTTTCCATTTCCATGAGGTAGGCCATTCAAAACATCGCCGGTGTAAACGCAATAACTGAAGCCGTCGTTGTAGTTTTCGATGCGGCACTGGTTGCACAAAATGCCGTTCACCCAGTCACTCGTAAGCTTCGCTCCACTGGAAAATGAAAGTGTCCCTGCGCCGTGCTTCTGATTATGTTTCCACATGCCTTCATATTTGGCCTCAGAGTTCTCCATATGATTGTCGGAATTCCAATCAAAGACACCAAAACAATGGAAGTTGTTGTCCAGCCATTGGCCTGTGTATCTGTCTCCATTGCGAAATATCATCATTCCATTGCCACATCGTAGATCATTTACCCAGTCGCCTTCGTATTCGTCGCCATTCGCATACTTGCAGTTTCCCTTCCCGTTGCGTTGCAATTGCTTGCTATCCATTTCACCAATGTATACGTCCCCGTTCTCGTAAATTTTCGTTTTGATGGGATTTTTGGTGCTTTCATTCACTTCATCATTGCTTGCATCCGACAGGAACGATTGTGTACGCCAGAAATGAACCGCGCTTGTTGATCCCAGGATCTGATTATCGTAGGGCTCCACTCCTCCGAACAAAAAGACCGATTTGTTGTCTGCACTTACAACTGCAGCGTGACCAGTGTAGCTCATCACACCAAGATTTGGTACAGAAACCTGTCGTGAAACACCGTTCACATGGTCCAATATCACGAACGAACTTGTCACAGATGACGAGTCGAGATTAGAAACACCTCCATATATCAAGATTGCATCACGCCCGAATAGTTCATCTTGTTCCATTGATTGCGCTTCTACAATTTCTTCCGTGAACTGGTGAATTGGTCCAGTTGTATTGTGCATAGGAAACAGCATCCGCACTGCTGTCAAACATATTCGGCCTAAAAACGGAGTTAGTGCAGTCGACAAAACAGACCACGCATTCTCTCCAACGTCCAAGACATAGACGCCTTCCAGAAATGACGACTCTTGCCGCCCACCAATCACAAGTACTTGCGCACCGTCACTCACAGTGACAGCCGAATGCCCACTTAGTGGTAAAGGACTAAACCCAGAAGGCTGCACAAGAACAAGTTAAGTTAAACGTGCTCTGCAAAAACGTCAACTCAATTCATACCGAAATTTGGCTCCACCGAACACTTTTACGTGCGTCACTGCGATCAAAGACGTCAGGTAAGCCGGAATCCTTTGGCTTGGAGTCAACGACCCCAACCCAGATATCTGAAAGAAGCTTTCCAGATAAATCTCTGCCACCAATCACAAGAAGTGCGTCGTCCTTTGGGCGATCGGAGCCACCAGAAATCTTTATCGAAGCACTTGCATGGTATGATCTCTCTGGTGGAGTGCAACCAATTTGGTTGGGCTGCTCCTCGAGCATAATCTCCTCACAAAATAAGACGTTATCAGCATAGTGTAATCGATGGAGGTCACTGAAAACTTGTCGAAACAAGTCGGAACAATCTGTGACGCGCTCTCCCCCGAAAACGAACGCGTCACCATTCATTGTCGTGATAGAGTGACCAATTCTGCGTGACAGCGATCCGCTAATGTCGTAATTCGTCATCCATTTCTCCGTGCGCAGATCAAAAAGATCTAAGCGTGCCGATTCTGAGATTGCTTCGAAGAACAGCTCCCGACCTCCAACAAGCACAGCACTGAGCTTTCTGTCAGAAAGTTATGGGCACAAACGTCTGCGAGCACGTGGCGTACATGTGGTTGTTTAAAAGTGCTGCCCGAGCGTCTGAATGGCCGTGATGTGTTTCGGCTGAGCTCTTGGGGTCTACGGAATGTGTTCCATGAACGCTCCTTGGCATGTACTCTCGTGCCTATCATTCATACCATATTGTGTGGTCAGCAACGTGACATAAGGAAAAGCGGAAGGTCGAGTATCCCACACGAAGCCACTTGAGCGTCTCTGGTTGGGACTCCATTCTTGGGGCCAAATGAGCAGTTGTGCAACCGACCGATAGCGTTCGTACCGTGAAAGACAAAACAGCCTAACATAGTTTGAAGTTGGCGTCGCTTCATAACGCGACGGAAGAGAACACACGCAAGCAAGCAGGCAGGAGATGGATCCGGAGCTCAAGTTCGACGAGCATCTTGTCTCCGTGGAGGAGCTGGAGAGGCGCTTCCACATCGACCAGCACACCGGTCTCCAAGCGCACGTGGTCTCTCGACTGCAGAACGAGACCCCCAAGCTCAATTTGCTGCCCACGGATGTGGTTTTGGGCCACGGGCATATTCACGAGCTCGTGGGTGTGCTTCGAGACGGGAGTTGGATTCACACACGCGCGGAAAACCTGCTGCCGGGGGATGTGATTTCGCTAAAGGGAGATCAGTGTGTGCCCGCCGACGTGCGCATCATCGAGTGCGAAGATCTTTGGGTCGACCAAAGCGTCTTACTCGGTACGTTGTTTAGTTTGCTTAGTGCCTATTCAACATTCGTTGCTGATGGGCTGGATATGATAGGCAAAAGACCTCCGGAGCAACGCGTTGCGGTAACGACGTCTGTCTTTGATGAGCTCGGTACCAACGTCCCGTACATGGAAGCCCTTAATATCGCTTTCTACGGAACGACCATCATAAAAGGACATGGGAAAGCAATTGTCATTCGTACTGGTAAGCTAGAGCTGCATGGGATAGATGGAGTGCAATTTCTCATCAATTCGGACTGATATCTCCAGGTGAAGATACTTTGCTCGGGAGTATTGCTGCCAAGTTGTTGCAACGAAAGCAGGACGCTAACAAGCACTACGATGTACCTCTGACTGAGAGCATGCAGCAATTCGAAGTGGTCTGCAAGAACGAAGTCCTCCCATCTGCCATAAACCGGGTTTCAGCACTGGTAGTTGAACACTCGGATGTTCTCAAGCGGACTGTTGTCGCAGCATCATTTGGTGTCCAGCCGCCTGTTGTTGTTGAAGTTGAGGACGTTGTACTTTCGAATGAAACTCCTTCAGAAGAGCTAGAGCGCGAGATTGCACTTCAGATGATGACGTTCAGTCAAAATAACGAAGACGCACAGTGTTTCACAAAAGCACTTGCTGCATGCCGTCATCGGGTCGACAATCAACCATCGAATGTGCATGCAACCGGCTCAATTGGGAATCGCGTACCTCCGTTGCCATCTTCATCAGCAATTGCTGCCGCAGTTGTCGTCGATCCAATTCGAGATCAAAACTCTATCCTACGCTTCTCAGCTCAGTTTGGCATAAATTCACCTCGACCTGTTGCCACCGGATACCGCAAAATGCGCTACTCTACTCTTCTGCATGGGCAGATTAGCGGCTGTGACGTGTACGTTCACTTTGATCAAGAATGTGGCGCTCACGTTGTTCTTCTTCAAGGCCCAGCTCGTGAAATCTTGTCAAGATGTGGCAAAGTGCGCCGCAATGGCACGATCACGATATCTCCGCTGGAGACAAATGATTTGCTGAAACTCCAAGATATGGTGTTTGATTTGGAAGGGCGAGGCCAAACAGTCATGAGCTTTGCAGAATTGTACTTGGATCCAACTATTTATCCCGTTGGAGTGAAATTTGATATCGAAAACTTCAACTTCCCTACGTCAAACATGTGCTACCTTGGCTCCTTAGGCTTGGTTGAAAAGCTTCATCCAGAAGTGGTCCTCATGGGCTCATTTGCTCGTACCGCTGATGTTCGGCTACTTATTCCCACCGTGGATGTTCAGTTTCCGAACGAAATGATTGGGGAAAATGATGTGGAGTCAACACACGATTCTGAGCTTGATGATGAGTCTGCTGATGGCAATCATGTCAAGTGCATTTGTAAAGTGCCAGTTGCTCTTCGTGAAGCCTCGACAGGCGAAATATTTGAGCTGGAGGCATGCGTATATCGAAGCAAAGTACTCTCAATTTCAAATACGCTGAGTCAGTGGAGGCAAATTCTGACGGAGCACGCAGTTGTCATTTTTGATGGATGTTCACCTGCTCAGACCGACCTTTTAGTGGAGACCTTGCAGGAATTGGGAGAATGCGTTGGCCTTGTTGCCTCTGGATGTGCCAATGCCCTTGCTTTATCGAATTCCGATGTTGGTTTCACCATACCTGGCCACGATATAGTGGACCTCAGTGAAGAAGCAGCCGATGTAATTCTTGGAAGTTTGACGTGCCCTCGAAGCGATGCGATCCGACTGATTGAAGTTGCTAAAAAACTTCCTGGTCACGAAACACCCCGTACACAATTGGAGCCGTCTGCCGCCACGTCAAATACGATGATGACCAATTTGTTTCGTGAGAGTATCGGGATTGGAAAAGCTCTTGGCATACGTGACGACGAATTGAAGACCTGCTTCGAAAACGCGCTGAATGGTATGTAGTAAACTATGTTTGCTCTTATGAATCGTGTTACATTGATCTATGATGCATGCAGATCACGTTTCATCGGCAAATGCTGGGAGAGTGTACCCAGTGTCGCCGTCTGGTGTTGTTCTACCACCTCCGAGTCCATTGAAGCTATCATCGAGTTCCTTCCGCAGCTCTGACTTTATCAGCCCTCGTGGAGCCAAGGGTCCTGCATCGTTTGCAGCGATATCGAGTATTTGATTGAGATTTTAAGTCCCTTTAGTTCATGCACTACTTTTTTCATTTGACTTTGAATGAGATCCATGTTCTGCTGCTGTATTGAAGCATCGGGCCAATCCAATCACAAACTATTTATAGTCTATTTGTAAGGTACTACACAATATGCATGCGCCAGAGACGAAAAGAAAGTTGGATGGAAACGCAGGAGCTCAACAAGCCACAACGAAATGATGCGGCCTCAGCGATCAAGAAGTCGGTCGGATGGAGCTCAGTCTTGGCAAACTCAAAGCCAGTGACAACACAGAAGCATCGTCTGCCAACAGTGGCGTCTTCTGAACGTGATACAAGATCTAATCAAGTGCCTCAGGCAGGGGATAAGGACCAAAATGAGCGTGAGGCTCCGAACGAAGAGATTTTCAACACTCAGTTCACGTCCGCAGGACGCCTCTTTTTAAACAAGGTGAAAAAGAACCGTGCAATCCAAGTTGATCGTCGAACGAAAGGGCTCCAATTGGGATTGGAACAAAAGACTGTGATCATTGATTCATTGTCAAAGCGTCATTACCGTATTCTGATCCTTGAGCCCGACATGCAGCATCGAGAGGATTTGGCTGATGCTCTGGAGCACGTATTCGAAATTTTGGTTGCGTCAAGTAACGAACGTGCATTTGCATTGATGGGAATGTTCAAGGTCGATTTAATACTCCTTCGTCTAGGATGTGGCCATGACAGTACTCCAGCAACAAGCACAGGGATCGCATTTCTTAATGAAATTAAGAAAAAGTTCGTTCACATACCAGTCTCTGTGATTGTGGCTCCAACGAAGGTGGGATCCCCAGACATGGACAAATTGCTTCTCAATGCACTGAACCATGGCGCGTGTGGGTATTTCGAGGATACTTTACCGATCAATGAGTGGATCGAGAGGCTAAGTAATCTACTGCATTCGCTTGTCGTCGCTCAAACGGAGTTAGTATTGTGTGGAGGCAAGATATCCGAGCACTACAAAGATGAAGACAAGAGCGTACCTGTTCAAGCTATCAAGCGAGTGGGAACGGCCCCGAGTTATCTTATTCGACCAGCAACGTCCAAACCTGACACTATTTCCTACGACCAAGAGAAGATGCTGCTAGAGTTGAATCTAGATCAGCGCAAGCATTGCATACGGCAACGCCAGGTTATTTGTGAGAAATTGAGTAACCAAAACTCTGTACTAGGTCTAGAACGACCAAGTACATCAACTCAGTTGCGTTCAAAAGGAATCCACTCTTCGATGAAAGCAAGTGCGTCAGCACCTTTATTCGCCCATTCGGAAAAAGCAAGCTATTTGAAGTCAAGCATTTCTCCCTTGCCGTCAAGGGATGGAATTTGCAAACACATTTACGCGAAGCCTCAAGAAATACAAGCAAAAACCCAAAAACAGTTATACGCACGCTACCATGCACCCAAGCACGAAGCTCTTCCACAAGATCCATTACTTCATCCGTGTATTGCGATCGACCCACAAACAATATCACCAGCATCAGGAAAAGATTTGCTGGTTAGCAAAGCTTTTCACTTATTCCAGGAAAAACGATACGAAGAAGCTCTCCGACAGTGCAACCGTGCTATCAAGCTACAAGGAAACAATTTGCTCAAATTTGCTCACCTCCTTCGAGGTGTGCTTCATGATGTGACTGGCCAGTATGAGAAAGCGCAACAGAGTTTTCAAGTGAGTCTGAAGTTGGATCCACATCTTCACCAGGCACGGTTTAATCTCAGTGTTACGTTTCTGAAGACCGGAAACGATGAATCCGCTCTGCAGGAAATCTCAGACGCACTGCGAATGGATCCATTCAACGAAGTTTATTTAAAAAATCGTGCACTCATATATCGACGGATGGGGGATTTCGATTTGGCTCAAAGCGAGTATAGCAAGATCGAATCGGCACATATCCAATCCACCAGTCCGCATGCACGGGTTCTTTCACCCTCTCCTAGTGTATCCCGTGCAAAGGTAGTAGCTAACGCTACTAATCAAGGGAGCCTTGAAAGCGCATTGAGCAAATGCAACATGGAAGACGGACTTTACGACCATCTCTTCGGAAAGCCCAGTGACGACAAGTTCGCGTTGGTGTGTGCTCCGAAAGACCGAACTCCAGCAATGGTTAGCAAGATTGTTGCGCGTCTGCAAACGGTTTACTTTTTTCAGGATTTCCCTCGTCATGTGCTAGAGCGTGTGGCCGAGCACATGGAATACGACGTTGTGGGCTGCGGGCAGTGTTTCACGCTTGGGGAAGAGCACACGCACAATTTCTATGTGGTGCTGGGTGGCGCCATCAGTGTGCGGCGTAAGTTCGGGGATTTCACGTCGACTGTCACAACGCATCACATAACTGATGGTATGCCCTTCGGCTGCACTGGACACGTGATCTCGTCCCATTGCAAACTCATCGCGGATACCAGCACGGAAGTCGGCATTCTGTGGCCAGACGCGTATGATCTCACGATCCGGAACTTCTGCACCGAGAGAAACAACGACATATTCACGTTTCTGCAGCAGCTCAAGGCCTTCGGGCAGTTCAGCACGAGCGAGTTGGGTCACATCGTCGGCATATCGGAACGGAAGCGATTCCGCAAGGGCCAAGTGATCTTGTCGCAGGGAACTGTACCTGCCGCCTTGTTCATTCTCTGGAAAGGCACGTGCTCCATGTACCAGGACTTCACAAAGCCTCCTTTCAGCTCAGAGGCCAGCGCTACAGCGAGCGCAGGCTATGACGACAAACCATCCTTGCCGTTCCACCGATTCCTCGCGAAGCCGAATTGGCCACTGAGCTTCCAGAGCCATGGGCGAAAGATCAAACGCAGGCGGCAGGCAATACGAGGCCGTCGAAACGCCATGATTGAGGCCGATTCCAACGTTTCCATGCTCACGCAGCTGAAGGCGCCGCCAGTGCTGCCTGAGACACTCAAGCTGCACGAAAAAAACGCGCTGATTACGACGCTCACATCCCACGCGCTCTTCGGCGAATCTGCGTTCCTGCACCAGGATACCACGCTCGCCAAATGGTATAGGTAACCAGCTTGTATGACCTTGCATAGCTGCTCTAACCCGCTCCGTGGCGCGTAGCTCCGTCGTGGCCGACTCGATCGTGGATGTACTGCTGCTCGATCACGGCCGACTGCAGGAGATGGACCTCGCGTCCGAAGCGATCGCCCAGATCCTGGCGCACGCGCCCGAGTACCTGGACGAACGCCAGGTTGCGAGTCAAAAAGCGCAAACGGTGCGTGGCGCGTTGATGGATGGCTTCGAAAGCGCTGACTGACCACCCTCCGTGCAGGCGATGTGGGACGATTACAAGAATCTGCGGCTCCTAGAGTTGTCCAAGCACCGATGGCCCGAAGCCAAGGTACATACGTGCAGCCCTGTCTTCGCAGGCCATTCCCTCGATGCTAACGTTCTCGTTGATCTAGAACCACTTGCGCACGCTCTCGAATGGCTGCACAATCATTCTGTCTAGTCGCCCCGCGAGTGCCTCGCTGAGCAACGACGGCAACGAGGCTTGAAGCGCCTGCGCATGCGGCCGGCAGCCGACAAATCAGCCGCCTGCAGGGATGGGGAGGCTGGCAATTGTTCCTGCAGCGCACCCATCAATCTGATGCGACACCCGAACCATGGCGCTCTATTAAGGATCACGACGACGCATGTCCGGGGTAGAAACGGGCCAGACACGGCAGACAAAGCGCCCGCGGCCGCAGAAACGGGCCCCGGGCCTGCATGATGCGTCCGACGGGCGATGGTGGTGGGTGGGCCGCTGGATTGGCAAAGAACCAGGACGCGGCGCCCACTCCGCAACAGTTCGACTCACCCCCCGCTGCCGCCGCCGCCATGGCCGCGCTCGCCCCGCCGTCTATGTCGTCCTCCTCGTCCTCGGGCCTGCCGTCGCTGCTGCGCTTGTCGTCCGACGGGCGCAGACTGCGGAGGTCCATGCACTCCGGCGCGACCTCCATCCACGAGGACGACTTGCCCACGTACGTGCACGGCTTCGACATCAGCAAGTACCGCGACGGCCGCTACAGGTTCGTGCCGGCGTCCGACACCGACAGCATCTCGTACTCGGGCCGCGTGTTGCACCACGGGACCAGGACCTCGCGCAAATCCAAGGTGAACACCGTGCAGTTTGACTGGTCGGCCGTGTCCATGGAGATTAACGTCACACGCGCCTCCACCGTGGGGATCCGGCTCAAGGGCGACGGTACGCCATGCATGCGAATGGAATGTGAGAGCGAGGGCTGACCCTTGTCATTGTGTGCGCAGGCAACTATTTCAACGTGTTTGTGAACCACAAGTTCTCCTGCATTCTACGCGCCTCGCTCAACGCCACGTGTTGCGACAGTGAGTGAAGCCCTTGCACTATTGCTTTGGCTCAGACTCACCATTGTCTCTTTGTAGTTGCGACGGATCTGGACTGGCAGAAAGAGTACACGATCACGATCATGAAGCGCACAGAGCCCCAGATGCGAGGCGCCATGTCCACCTTCAAGGTAGGCGTCCATGTCGCTTGCGTGGTCCTTCCCGGCCCAACTCAGATTTCTTGGATTTGCTCGGAATCGCCAGGTATGCACGTTCTACGGGTTCATCATTGAAGACACGGCCGAGGTACTACCTTCGCACGATCCGCCGTCGCGAAGAATCGAGTTCATCGGGGATTCTGCTACAAGTGCGTTCGGCAATGAGGGCAAAGTGTCGAGCTCCAGAAACATTTTTGGCATGAAAGGGCGCATGGAAAACGTCTACAATGGCTTCGCTTGCATCACGGCGCGAATGTTTGACGCCGAGGCGCATGTGTTGGCATGGAGCGGGTACGTCGCGTCACGCTTTTATGCGTTTGAGTTGACTCGATATGCTAACTTCGTCGTGCTGTATGTAGCAAGGGAGTGCACAGTAACTCTGCTGATTGGGGGCCAAACATGGCTGCCCTATGGAAGAACACGCTGGCATCTCGCGGAGGGCGGTGGGATATGAACAGCTGGGTCCCAGACATCGTTGTTATTAACCTCGGCATCAATGATCTTTTGCCTCCCGCATCGTCCGAAGCTGAAATCGTGGGCGCATATGCCCAGCTGCTAGCCGAAGTGCGAACATGTAAGTAAACTTGTTCTCTCACTGGAGTCGCTGTCAATTCTGATTATTCTGCACCACAATAGATAGACCTGATGCGCATATCTTTTGCATGGTCTTCGACGAACTGTGTCTAAGTTTAGAAGAGTCCGCTGCCAATCGCAGCCACATCTCCCTCCAGTGGCAGGAGATCGTTAAAGTAGCCATCTCGAAGCTGAGCAAAGTCGACTCGAAGATTCACTATGCCTTCATCAAAGTAAGTCTCATGTTACCCAACACGTGGCGGTTCAGCGAGACTAATGGCAGTTTATTGTACAGATCGATGGCGGATTGAATACAGGCGACTACGCAACATTAATGCACTACGCTGTTAGCGGCCACAGCAAGATCGCCGAACAGCTTGCAGCAGAGATAGCTCACCATGCACAGTGGACAGCGCAACAACCTTTATCCACTATGCCATACCCTCAGCAGAAGAAGCAAATTCTTATGCCGCGTGAGAGCCCAACGCGATCATGTTCAGTTTCCTGATTTTTGCACAGCCAACCACAATATGTATCATAATCTCAAGCTCACAATGCTTAAACTCTTTCTTCGCTATTCACTTGTCAGCTTCAATAAGAACATGGGTTTTCATTTTGCGATTTCATGTGAATTGATCATGCTCTCAAGTCAACAGTCACAGAACCACTTCATCACTTTTCGACTTCCAAACGAGCGACTCTTAGTTGGATTCGAAGCATATCTTCGTTTGTGACTTGCATATGTAGGACTTCACTGGAGCTTCAACTGAGTGGCTTTGTCTGGAGCAATAATGATGTTGCAAACGGGATGTTTCTCTCGAGGAACGGCTTTGCAAGTTTTGAGATTATGCCAACATCGCACCCATGTCGAGCCTTCTTTGTTAGTTTCAGCAAACTCAACTGAGTTTAATGGTCAGGAAATGCCAACATGACAGCAAAATGAACATTATCGAGCAAATTGCTCGATGAGATCCAGTAATCCATCTCTGAAAGATTTTCCGCCCATCTCATCACTCTCTGATACTCATCCAAAGAAAGTAGAAACTACCCGTAGCGTAAGTAGTCGCTGCGTAGGTTAGTTTTGCTTTTTCAAGCTCAGAAGCACTTCCTAACCCTCCATGCCACACCTTAGGCGCTGCATTTAATATTCATTGTATTGTAGAGCCATAGCTGGTATGCTCCCATTCGATGACGATGAAAATCGTATTCTTCCAACGTGTCACCTCCACACAGCACCTTCTCTGTGTTCCAGCTCAATGAACCACTTTCCATATCCAATGTATCAGACCCAATGTATTCCTTGCTTTGATTGGGGTTGGTGTACTGGCTCCAGTGCACTAAGTATCGTCGCTGCTGACGCACCAGCGAATGAAAGTAAGCTTAAAATGCAGAACCTTCCCAACAATCGTCATTTCTTCGTCCTGCAATTTCCATCATCTGCTCTGAAAAATTGGGTTGCACCAACGCAGTGAGGAGCTGCAGCGCGAACTTCGAAGTGACTTTCTAGTTCCATGCACGTAGATTCGTGTAATGTGTTTTGGATTGTCGGTGTCAACATGCGGATGCCGTCAATTTGTTTGCTTGGTTTTGCTCCATCTGACACTAGCAGATAATGTGCCTTTTGACGATCGACATGGGCTACGGCAGCAAGTACAATTCTTGCTCTCCGAGCGCTTAACACCTCAGCTTCATGCTTTCCAAGGTTGAAGGTGACCAAAATGTACTTCAAATAATGTGTCAGACACTAAATTTTTGCTTTACCAAATTCAACCCTCACCTCAGAATCGAATCAGCCGTAGACGAGATGACCGAAAAGCTCCGCGACCTGCGCGCGCTGCTCAAGCGCACAAACGTGCCTCTGCTGTCTCTGCGCAACCACTTGGGCAAAGAAGAGGCCTCCCCAGGTGCTGCCACTGCAGTGGCAGTCACGGGCAAGCACCTGCAGGCGCTGCTGGTGGACACTGCCGATGCGCACCAGAGCGAGTACGTGAGCGCCGCAAACAAGCGCCGCGAGTTCCTTACCGGATTCACGGGCTCAAATGGCACCGGTGCGTACGAAAAGACGGTTTTCTAGATATAAGAGGGTCTGGGGCTAACGTTCGTGGTACATACAGCTGTGGTAACTCATGATAAGGCGCTGCTGTGGACGGACGGACGCTACTTCTTGCAAGCCGAGCAAGAGCTGAGTGCGGAGTGGACGCTCATGAAGGCGGAGGAGCCAGGTGTCCCCACCATTGAGGTACGCACATCTATGCTATATTTGCTGATTAGCCACGTAAAGAGAGCTGACACGTGTCACTACGTAGCAATGGAGTGCGAAACACCTGAGCGCCGACGGCTGCTTTGGCATCGACCCGTACCTGACTTCCGTATCAACTGCTCGGTATGAATTTAGCGCCCATCCGCACCTTTGGCTACCTGAGTCTTCTGATCTGTGTTTGCGGCTTTGACTGCGTAGGAATCTGATAAATGCGCTCAAAGACTCTCCGATCGAAGTCGTGGCACTGCATGACACGGACAATCTGGTGGATCTGGTCTGGAACGATCGCCCTGCCGTTGGCAAATCGGAGGTGAAGCTTCTGTCTGAAAAGTACACCGGCCGCTCTGTGGAGCAGAAGCTGGAGGATGTCCGAGCCGCGCTTCGGGAAAAAGACGCCGACGCAATCATCTTGACGGCCCTCGATGATATCGCGTGGGTCTTCAATATCCGTGGCAACGACGTGGAATTCAACCCTGTGGTGTACGTGTTGGCGCGCCACAGTGTACTGGTGATGTTCATGCGTTCTTACTCTGTTATCGCTCTAGTGTCTCGTATGCCATCATTACGCATGACTCAGCCGAACTGTTCCTGAATGCTGCCAACGAGAGCGAGCTCACGTCGCAACTCTCGTCCAGTCAAGTGAGCTGCTACCCGTACGAGAACACACTTGACGCCATTCGAACGTACGCGGCAGCCAACCCGGGAAAGAAAATTCTGATCGACCCGCTTCAATGCAACGTTGCCGTGTTCCTGGCGATCCCAGCTGCGATGCGGAAGGAAGAAACGTCGGTGGTCATGGCTCAGAAGGCAATCAAGAATGCTGTGGAGATCGAAGGAATGCGCCAGACCCATATTCGTGATGGAGCTGCCCTCGTGAAGTATTTCTGCTGGCTGGAACACGAGCTCAACAGCGGTCGCGCGGACCAGTGGGACGAAGTGCTTGTGGCCGACAAGCAGCAACAGTTCCGTGAGCAAATGAAGGATTTTGTGTCCTTGAGCTTTGACACAATCTCGTCGATTGGTCCTAATGGCGCGATCATCCACTACTCGCCCAAGCGTGGCGCGTGTCCAAAGCTTTCCACTTCAGCGATGTACCTGAACGACTCTGGAGCTCAATATCTGGATGGTACGACTGATGTCACTCGTACGCTGCATTTCGGCCAACCCACGGCGTACGAAAAGCAGTGTTTCACTCATGTGCTCAAGGCGCATATCTCGCTGGCGCGCGCCATCTTCCCCAACAAGATCGAAGGCGTGAAGTTGGATGCCATCACTCGGGCCCCATTGTGGCGCGCTGGCTTGGATTACCGCCACGGAACCGGTCACGGTGTTGGCGCCTTCCTCAACGTTCACGAGAAGGGAGTGGTGAGTCGAATATTTTGATTGCAGTTGATACCGTCAGTGAATCGGTTGTTGACGTAGCTTATATATATGTGTAGCTGCTCTCGTTCCGACTGAACCCAAATGGTCTGCTCATCCAGGATGGCATGATTCTGAGCAATGAACCAGGATATTACGAAGATGGCAACTTTGGTATCCGCATCGAAAGCCTCATGGTGGCCAAGAAGGTACGATGCCCTTTGAGTTGGCGTGGTGGGTGATGAAGACTTACACAAATGCTTGGACTGATAGGCACCGCACATCAAGAGCCCAATGAAGAAGGACTTTTGTGAGTTTGAGACCATCACTATGGCTCCGATCCAGCAAAAGCTGATCGATGCGACTCTCTTGACGAGCGAGGAGATCGAGTGGCTGAACGCGTACCACCAAGAGGTGCATGACAAGCTCCAGCCGTTGCTCGATGATGATGCGCAAGCCTACGAGTATCTTGTGCGTGAAACGAAGCCCATCGTGCAGTGAGCTATCTGCAGAACCGTGTAAGTAGGTCCGTAAGCTCTGTATGAACAAGTGCTCTGAACACGCAAACAGTGAGGTTTGATCTCTTATTGATCACGTGCAATTGAGTGATGGCTGCTTTGGTGAGTGATAGTCTCATAAGGCTCAGGCGAGGGGCTGCGCGAAGCCTGTGAGGCACTTCGAGCGATCTTGATGCGTCTTTCCTCTCTCTCTTGAGCGCGCTCCAGCTGATGGAGAACACGCTGCTCCAGCGCAAAGTGCCTCCGCTCCTCTCGCTCTGCGCGCTCGTGCTCCCGCCTGCCGCGTTCTTCGAGCTGGTGTGGTGTGTCCCCCATCAGCGCGTGTGCCAAGTGGTCCATGCGTGTCTCCGATGCCATGAGCTCTCGCTCGATACTGCGTCGCTGTGCTTCAAACTCTTCATCTGTCATCTCAGGAACGGCCCCAGAACCCACTTTGGCCTG